>JAOTOM010003668.1:40000-175360 GCA_034440615.1 Ashinkailepas kermadecensis | reverse complement strand
CATCGGGCGGCCAGGATGGCATAGGCACAAGAAGCATTGGCCGTTCCTGAAGATGACTGAACAAGAGCGAGGTGACCAGATGAAACAGAAAAAACGTTCAGATCTGACATGTCTAAATCTGTGTGCGCCTGGAAGCAAATTACAAACAGGTTCGTATGCTATGCAAACAATGGCGAATCCCGGATTGCTAATGTGGATGTCGAGCACGAAAAAAGCCCGGATATTGGCATTTTCCGGCCACATTGCATTGCGAAGATGCAATATATTCCCGAATGCGGGGAAAGGACTGGCGCGAGCCTTCGTACATACACTCACCGCTAGATCTACATCCTGCGCGGCTGTGGTCGGCCGCCGTGACCTCTCCAAGGTCACCGGTCGGCCGGACGGTACGAGTAGGTCCACACAGGCCGCCCGTACTCAGCTAACTTGCCCGCCTTGCAGCTAGCTTGCAGCTAACTCCACGCTTGGCTGCGACACGCACCGAAAAATACCGACGATCATTAATTTTCTGGAATGTCTATATTCCTACAATGGAATTGTCGCAGTTTATCATTACATCTAACTGGGCTAACATGACAGCAGTCTTTAGTATTCTCGTTCCTGTTCTTATTGCAATTCAAGAAACATTGTTCTTACCAGCCTTACCTTACCCATACATATAATTTTGATCTTTTAATTTACTCTCTGTACCGTCACGATGAGGTCCGTAGACTGCATCGCAGTGGCGGTACAACACTTTATATTATAGTATCCACATCGCACTTCGTGTAGTGACCAATTCTCCAATCATTTCCTAAGAAGCCGAAGCAAAATGTCTTCCATTAGCTATCCACAAATGCAACATGCACTCCGGTACGCCTCCAAAGTTCAATTTCAAGAACATCACCCAACACACGGGTGCGTCCTTGCAAGCTCCCCAAAATTTAAGCCACGATTATTTAGGTTCAGCTGAAAAACGAACTGATCTTACCATGGCTTCTTACCATGGCTTCACGAGTCAAAGCATTTTCTACACAACTTCATTGAACTATTTCACGCATTACCGCGCTTCCTCCACCGACTACAAGACGCGGTAGATAGCGGTACATTTTTTTTATCTGACCACCATTAAGAAGTCACAGTCTTATCCAGAATATGCCAAACAAAAATTTCACCAGTTTCGTTCTCGTTATCCCCATGTTCGTCTTGTTTTACTTACGGTTCTAAAAATACCAACCTTCAGGAAATGCCATTGTTTCGGGAACACACAAAAACAACATCGCCTACCAGACTGAACCTCAATTTTCATCGCCGAATTGCATGCCGTCCTCATTGCCCCCCATTATATTCGCAATCATTCCCTCTATGATTCGCTATCATTCCCTCTGTGACCGAGGGACAGTGCAGCGCCGTCATTTGTTCTGATTCCAAATCTGACTGCAATCACTTTCTTCACTTTTATTTTCGCACCATTACCATCTTTCCATTTTTTGAAACACTTGAAACACTTCATCTGATGGGCGTGAAAGTCCGGTTCCTGTGGATGCTCAGTCACTGTGGCATCCCAGGACACGAAGAAGCCGACAAATTAGCAAAAAGATCATTCCAGCTCCAAAACATCACAAAAATTTCAACATATTTTGATAACATGAAATCATCAATATAATAACAGATCATTCGACATTTGTGGAACCACCAATGGACTGAAAAACAAACCACAGAAAATTTCGATTCATCCAGCGTGTTATCGATCCCTGGATGTGATCGTTTCAAATCAACCGTCACGAAGAAATATCTTATCGCGGCTCCGCATCAGACATACTTACCTTACGCCTTGATTTGGTTAGAATGCTTCACCAGGGCCTTCATGCTCATCATGCAACACCCATATTACAGTCACACATATCCTCCTACACTGTCAACAATACCATGGCCCTCGAAAAACCTGGTCGATTATTGCCGTATAAACAAAATTCCTTTTTCTCTGCTCACAATGTCCGGGGACGATCACCCATTTGTCATCGAACTACTTTTCATTTTTCTCCGCAACACAAACATGTTTCAAGGTGTATAAACTGAATCATGCAGCATATCATTATTTTCTTCATTCTTCATTCACGACATGGGGCTTCAGGTCGAAACGCCTATTTGAGCAAAACAGCTTGCCTGCATTACTTGAACTATCTCAGTATTTTCTGAAATTCCGGGCTTCAACAAATCTCACAAGACACACGCACACACACACGCACACGCACACACACACGCACACGCACACGCACACGCACAAGCACACACACACACACACACACACACACACACACACACACACACACACACACACACACACACACACACATATATATATATATATATATATATATATATATATATATATATATATATATATATATATATGTATGTATACATATATATGCATATCTATACATACCGAAAACTGAGGGAACCAAAAAGCTGAGTGGAAATTGCCATCCAACTGGCACGCTACAAAATGGCCCGATCGGCAAGGGCTAACATCTCTTCGCTTCCACACTGTTCTGCTTAGAGATGGGGCTGGGGAGCGAGGGGATCTGGAACACGGTCGCCTCCCCACAACCAATAACACATATGGAGCATGGCGTGCTTGTAGCACCCCCGGCTGACTTGCTGGTGTCCGGCTGGGATGATCGAGGACCGTTCATCACTGGAAGTGCCGCCGCGTTCGCCACTCCGCAATCAACACGAGCCGTCTCACAGCGGGCTACGAGCAAAACACGCACAGCACACTTCGTGAATTACCCGCATTGCATCCAATCTAGAATCGATCGCTCTGCCAAGCATTTAAATGTGCATCGAGTGAGGTTGTGCCACGAGACCGCCTGATCTGCACCTCTGCCTATGGTACGGCACAGCATACCTACGTAGGGTATTTGAGTGCCTGGAAGCTCCGTCCGGTCTGACTGACAAACTATTTTTACTCCAATAGTACAACGCATAGGGTTGTGGTCTCCTATAACTTTGTAGGCGTCCTGGCACTGACAAAGCTAAAATGGACCATCGCTAGAGCCTGCATACTGGATAATGTTACAATGGCATTCCATTTTTTCTTCTCAAACAGCATTTAAATTTATCACATAAAATAATCGAAGATTTATCTGACTTTCTTTGGAATTGGTCAGGTAAATTGAACGCTGCCTTGGAGAGGATTATTATGACACACGAAACTTAGACTTAGACTTCGCAGTACTGCAGAATTTCCTACCCTTGGCAGTGCAGGTGGGGTAGAGGAGGAGTGGTGGGATGTAAATCGGATCACCCCTGCATTAACCCTAGTTCCATGCTGGATAGAGAGCCACTTTAAAAGAAATGATGCAGCTCAATGATTAACTCTCAAAGTTACTTGCAGCATTGTTCTCGGTCTCCTTTGATTGACGTTTCAGGTGGAGTCAAACAGGGAGAGGACGTGTGAACTTGGCTTCCATTTTCGGGGACAATTAGCCCCATGACGATACATGCAAACAATTTACCTAAAAGGCAACTTGTCCCCGATCTATTCGGCCGTCCTTGTATCCTTCGTTGCCTTTTTCTCTCGCTTCTGAGTTTTGATGTCGTTCGCTTATCTCCCAAGATGAAATGGCGGCGTCGGATTTCGAGGGCTGTACCCACCAGCAGTAGCATGATACTGCTGGTGAACACATGTGCCGGTTGTCAGACAATGTCTACGTGGAGAAAGGGCTTCCCACTCGACGGCGGGCGTAGGAAAACATTTATTTTCTTATTGGGTTGTTCTGGACTCACTTTATGCACAATCACGGCTAATGGCGTCGCCCACGCTGTTTTGACGGTGGGCTGCGGGATTGGGAAAATTCCCGGGTGGTGCGAGTGTTGAATCCGGGACCTTTGGTACCCAGAGCTCAACACTTTAACCACTCGGCTATCCTCGCCCTTGCGAAGATATATATCGCCTTGAATCGATGACAATGCACCCAAAGCATTCGAGTGGGGGAATCAATTTAGCATTGCGTTGATAAGTAATTAACCGTCTTACTAATGAGCAATACAATTTGATAAGCCACTTCAGTCACCTCAGTGTTGCTTGCTGTTGGGCGTTCCAACCTTGCTCTCAAAGTTGTATGACATCCCGACTGGGCACAGTTCAGCAGGACTATTTTATTGTTGACATGTCATGCAGTTTTGACATGTAAATCACAAGTCACCAGCAGACGTCACGAGCTTCCAGGAGACGACACGAGTCTCCAGAAGACGTTAACCAGGTGTCAACCATCTGTAAACTGGATTCACCTGGGCAAGTCAGAGGCGTTGAGCACGGACCGGATGGTGGTGGAGGGGGAGGGGGGGATGCCGTTCAAAATCTGGATGAATTGAGGCAGAAGGCACTGGCGTAGCATTATGACTTCCCATGAGCTGCTTCCACCGCCGAAATCGATTTTAACAATCAGCTTAGATGCGACCCGCCATGAGAGGGGTGAAAATCAAGCCCTCGAAAAAATCGGAAGCACAGCGCGGCAGCCCCTCATTCGAGCATGTCATGTGACGTGCTCTCGATAAGTCTGACGACTTTATTGCTCGGAAGAAACAGGGCGCATACGAAAGCGCTGACGGTTGCCATGACGATCACATTCAAGACGTCCGTGCAGTCCGCGCGCCGCTCCAACCAATCGAGTTCGCCATGTCGTGCGGCGTGGCAGTCAGCTAGACTACCCAGCTGAGCTGGTGCTGCCACTGGTGACTGGGTGCTGGCCGTCCTCACGGTGGTGCCATTGGTGATTGGGTGCTGACCGTCCTCACGGTGGTGCCACTGGTGATTGGGTGCTGACCGTCCTCACGGTGGTGCCACTGGTGACTGGGTGCTGACCGTCCTCACGGTGGTGCCACTGGTGATTGGGTGCTGACCGTCCTCACGGTGGTGCCACTGGTGATTGGGTGCTGGCCGTCCTCACGGTGGTGCCACTGGTGACTGGGTGCTGACCGTCCTCACGGTGGTGCCACTGGTGATTGGGTGCTGACCGTCCTCACGGTGGTGCCATTGGTGATTGGGTGCTGACCGTCCTCACGGTGGTGCCATTGGTGATTGGGTGCTGACCGTCCTCACGGTGGTGCCACTGGTGATTGGGTGCTGACCGTCCTCACGGTGGTGCCATTGGTGATTGGGTGCTGACCGTCCTCACGGTGGTGCCATTGGTGATTGGGTGCTGACCGTCCTCACGGTGGTGCCATTGGTGATTGGGTGCTGACCGTCCTCAC
The DNA here is from genome assembly GCA_034440615.1 of Ashinkailepas kermadecensis. Classification (NCBI taxonomy): domain Eukaryota; kingdom Metazoa; phylum Arthropoda; class Thecostraca; family Neolepadidae; genus Ashinkailepas; species Ashinkailepas kermadecensis. Next base: position 170,119 of record JAOTOM010003668.1, on the reverse strand, counting down.
GGTGGTGCCACTGGTGACTGGGTGCTGACCGTCCTCACGCGGGAATGGGAAACCGACACGAACACAGCCAGCCCCATCTGGACATCATGTCCAGCTTTATTCGTCGCCGGGATATATGCATGTTGGTCGAGCCGGGGCCATTCCATTTCAGATGTTTCAGCTTGGTGGACCTGTCTGCTCCCAGCTGCCATGCCGTGCTACAATTAATAGCTTTGGGTGGACTGACGTCATAACTTGGCAGAACACCACATATCCGGTCGTTATTTAAAGTGAGATTTCTTCATCAAAGACACAAAAGAAGGTGTTGACGTCTGACCCACCCCTGGATCCACTGAATTACCCGTTCTCTGGATCCGTCTTTAGTACTCCATCCCCTGCACCGGCGGCATTCGGGAAATGCTGGGTACCCCTATGAGTTAGATTGTGCAGGATAATCATAGCTGGGGATCGTGCAGGACAGAACGCTAGGATAATCATAGCTAGAAGATCGTGCAACACAATTTTGCATGACTACTGTGACCTTCAGGGTTGTCCAACATCATACAGGAAAATCCGGAAGGATTCCGGCTGTCCTGCAGGATTTCATCGAGATCATGGAGGATATTTCAGGTTTGCCTGCGTTGTCCTGCAGGATGTTTACTGTCCCACAAGATGTTATCGGAATCCTGCGGAACATATTCATCAAGATGCGCACATCTATAAGAACGGTATACCTCGACGAATCATCGCTGTACACCACGCTCCAGCTCATCTTGCCACTGGTTGTAATGGTTGCTTTGTACCTGCATTTTCATGTTCACACACACATACACACACACACACACACACACACACACCCATACCTACACACACACACCCATACCTACACCCACACTCACACCCACAGTGAGTTTTATGTGTGTGAGTGTGTGTAGGTGCAAAAATGTGTATGCGAGAGTGCATTTTTCTCTGGGGGGTACTTCCACGAAATGTACCCCAAATCCTGGAAAGGGGCGTTATGGTTGCATGAAAAGAGCAACTTTTGCAGACTATTGTTCGGAGATGCGCACAAAATTTTGTTAGGGACAGTTCGAAAAAAACCCTGCCCATTAAGGGCTGCTTCACTTGCCAAGGTTATATGTAAAGCCATATCACTTTCGAGGATGCTCTAACAGGGAATCTGTTGACTGGGTTTTAAATAGTGCAAAATAAGTTGCATTTTTGACACATTTTTTGTTCTAAAAGACCATTTAATATCGATCCTATCTTAAGGAGTAACGAACAAATAAAACACATCTATACCAATATTAAGGTTCATATCTAGCTCATCTGAGGGCACTTAGCTTACGAGGAAGGCACTGTATCGCCAGCAATGGCGATACCGTGCAGTATCGCCCATAGGAAGGTGTTGACCTCTGAACATTCTCACACACACGTCGAACGTTGGACGTCGAAACCTCGCGAAAAAGAAGACATGTGGAAAAGGAGCATGGGGGTGAGCACTAACAAGCAAGACCTTCTCTAACTCATCTTCGTGCACATAGGCATAAGATCCAAGTTCACTCTCGTAAATTAGTAACATTCTTCCACGGCTGCGCAAAAATCAGCTTGGTATTTTCCGTCATTTTCTCACAATTCCGGCTTAAGTTGCACGCTCAAATTGTTTGAGTCATTTTTCCCTTTATTTTATAACTACTCTTATAAGTGGCACGAATGCATTTTTTTCACGTTGTCACCTGCGTCATACCGAGAAGAAACACCCATCTTCAATTTCTAGTACTGAGCGTATGAAAGCATTGAATAGCAATGAATGGCAGTGATCTTACAATAAACTGGTATGTGGAACGCACGTATGCATTGCATTCGTGATTGGTCATTATCTTCGTGATTTTAAATGTAGTTTTCGCACATCGTTTGCAACATTTGGGTAAAGCAAACGCCACACCAAATTCCCCATTCAATGTTAAGTAAGGAGACCACGGCTGAAATTGCAAGTGATGTATTATTACGTCACCATATCCGATATATAAGTCGCTGGTACGTTCCGATAAAAGAACGAAACTCATTGGCACTGCCCTAAGGGCTAGCGAGAGGGACGTCTGACATAACCAGTGCGCCAGCAAACAGGCACGTGTTGTAGGAGATTGAATCGGCGCTGGACTGTCCGTGGTCGGCGTCCGGATCTCGATGACGCCCCCCCCCCATCCCAGACCGCCACCCACCCGGAGCTGGCGGGGCGGGCGGGGCGGCTCAGATCGTTACGTCAGCCACCCGCTGCTACGCCCTCTGGCCGCCGTGTCGGCGCTGGCGGCGTGCCGACGCGGTAGTCAGTCCCACACGGCCGGCGGCGAGCTGTGGTAGCCCGCTCGCCGCTGCCGCTCCACCGAGGTCGCGGCCACCGCTACCGTTTCGACCAGGTCGCGGCCACCGCTGCCGTTTCGACCAGGTCGCGGCCGCCGCTACCGTTCCGACCAGGTCGCGGCCACCGCTGCCGCTCCGACCAGGTCGCGGCCACCGCTGCCGTTCCGACCAGGTCGCGGCCACCGCTGCCGTTCCGACCAGGTCGCGGCCACCAGCACCGCTCCGACCAGGTCGCGGCGCTGTGATGAAGTGGTCACCAGCGAGCCGCCGGCGTCCACGGCGCGGTGGTCACGCGTGTGCGGTGTAGCCGTCGACGTGGCGACGAAGCGGCCGCTGTCGTGGCGCTCGTGGCGCTCCGAGCAGACGGTCCGCACGTGGTGTCGAGCTCGGCGTCGAGAGCGGCGACACGTGTCGGCGGTGTGACGCGGCGGCGCGTTTCTCCGGCGCGTGCGGTGGCCGGACGGTGACGCAGTGGTGTGCCGTTCGAGGAGCGCCCTGACCGTCTCCCTTCTCCCGATTTCGCCTGAACGTGGTCGTACCCCCACCCCCACCCCCACCCACCGTCCGCTGGGGAAAGGCGACCTGATGGCGAGCATCCGGTGTTGAGCGGTGCCGCCTCTGACTGCACGGTCAGCTCATGGGTGGCGGCACAAGCAAAACCAAGAAGGAGGGCAAGGACAGTAAGAAGGCGCCCCTGCAGCCGCCGCCCGCGCCGCCAGCGGCTGACCCGCGCCTGCCACTCACAATCCGGCAAAAGTTCAGCATTGTCAAGTCATGGAAGGGCATCAACAGGGCAATGGAGTCAACTGGAGTCTACATGTTCATCAAGTAGGCCGCATGCTTTGATGTGGAGGTGTTTGATTATACATATCGCAGTGCATGGGGAGGGAGTCATTTCGACCACTCAACTGCAAGTGTTCCCCTCCCTATATTTTTCTGGAGTAGTATCTGAAATGTTATCGATATCATTTTAAGATATAGCATGCCTTCGATCACTTGTGTAGCACACATGGTGTCAAAGCGTTGCTTTCTAGCCTCTTAAGATAGCGGAACTAAGGTGGGTCAAACTTAAACCACGACGAGCTCGTCTCAATGAGTTTTTATATGCACCTTCAAACATCTTTTGTTCGCAAGGAAGCCATACAAGATACAATCCAAAGTTAAACATCGACGTATAAACAAACGAACAAAGAAAAAGAAAAAAATACAAAATGTGACCTCAGCTCAAATGACTTCTAACTCGAATGAGCATTTAGGTTATATAAAAAATACTTTCTCATAACGTTGCTGCTGTTCAACATGTTTCAAAACCACATATATATGGTGGACTATTACGTTCTCTAAAACTGTGCTAAACTCTAAAACTCTAAAAATGGTTTCCAGTCAATATCAGGTTCGATCACCGATATATTTCCTGAAACATTCCGAATATACATGCATCATAGGCGTTCTGCAGGTCAAAATACTAACCTTTCCCAAGTAAAGATGGCTACACCAGTGTCAGTCACTGGGTCAGTGACTTTGGCCATGTCAGGCGTCATTATCGTATGATGTTACGCCTTCTATAAATGAGTCCGATTCATTAAAAAAAATTGCAGGACCATGGAGTGGTGTTAAAATGTTATTGGCCTATTAATCAATCGCATTGGAAGCGATTGCCTAGATTGCGCCAACTTTAGGGAAAATCAAAATTTCTGAATTACTACGTTAATACTGTGCTGAGTTATGAGCTATGCTTGTTTTTCCATAGTGCTAACCCGCGTTTCGCATGCAGCAGCATATCCTCTTTGACTACATTTGTATGGTATGTAGGATATGCAGGTATTTGTTGGGTATGCATAGTGCTGATTATCTATGCTTCTTAACACACTTTTTTATTTTAATAAACCTGTGAACTCTGGTTGGATAATTGCTTCCCAATATTAATGCACAGTAATTTATACCGGGAAAAATATAATAATGGTATAAATAGTTCTCCTCAAGACTTGTAATTAGTATTTTGTTCTTCCCATGTTACCTAAATTTATGCTAGTTTTTGAAGCAACAAATGGTGCATGATCTTTCCATGTTAATCTTCCTCAACTATGACAACAAGATGTGATTGGCTGCTTCCTCTTAACTTTTAGAGAATGCATGCTATATTTAAGTCAGCACGTGGCTTACCGGAATAAATTTGGCAATTAGTTTTTGCAACTTTCAGTGATAATCTATTAGTTTGAATCCATTCGGCTATTCCTGTCACAATATCATTAACTTTAATTTGTAGTTCATTCATATTTGTAGCTCATTATAACATGAGCATCATCAGTAAATCAATAGAATGTTCCTTTTAAAGAATTACCCAAATCATTTATGTATATATAGAAGCGCATTTGACTTAGAATACAGCCGTATGGAGCTCCCATAGTAACTAGATGCACATCAGCCAAAAGCAATGTTAGTGTGTTCAAAATCGTCACGGTGCCTCAAAGCATAGCTTACGCATCGACCTCGCCGGATACCCCCTCCCTGAGCTGAACTGAACCGAGGTAGCACGGGAGTAACTAATCTCCACTAGCCTAATCTGACGTAACCTAAACTATATAAAAATATATATGTTATGCTAGGTAATAAAATAACATAACCGAACCTAGCCTGGCCTAACCTAGCCTAACCTAACCCCACCTAACCCAACCTAACCCAACCTAACCCAACCTAACCCAACCTAACCCAACCTAACCAAACCTAACCCAACCTAACCCAACCTAACCCAACCTAACCCAACCTAACCCAACCTAACCCAACCTAACCCAACCTAACCCAACCTAACCCAACCTAACCCAACCTAACCCAACCTAACCCAACCTAACCCAACCTAACCCAACCTAACCCAACCTAACCCAACCTAACCCAACCTAACCCAACCTAACCCAACCTAACCCAACCTAACCCAACCTAACCCAACCTAACCCAACCTAACCCAACCTGTAACGGCAAACATGGGTTGGGACTGGGATAGAGACCACTTGACTTGACTCATTTATTGGCTCATCACATCCTGTCGCCTCTGGTCACGTAAATACTGTGAATAAATGAACGAAACAAACATTAGGAAAATTAAGAAAACAACGACATAAACGTTCAGCACAGAAGCATCAATATCTCATCACGTACAATGACCACCTGTAATCAGGGCATATATAATAACAATGCGCACTTACTTCTGTCCCAGATTGGTGGGATCTTGTTTGTTTCTCGCCAGAAGGGCGGTATCTCTCGCAGTTGTATATCTGCGGTATCTCTTGTAGTTGTATGTCTGCGCTATATCTCGCACATATCGATGCAGAATCTCCGTCCACGTTTGTGCACAACGTTGCAACGAATAAACATGGCGTGTCCAGCGGAATGGCAGCCCCACGAGTGCGGCGCCGCAAACGTCTCAGCCCATTAAGGTTTGGAACTATTAAGCTGCCAACTTGCAAGATTATCAGCGGTAACATGGCTCAAAAAAATATGTCACATATTTTCTACAAGAACCTAAAAGCGACCAAAAAACACAAACAAACGAACGAACTGGCCCACAAAGCACACATACATACAGAAACGCAGGTAGACGGTCTTTCCCATCGAACGCACAGTGGGCGCGTTCGATGGGACGCGCCCACTGCGATTGATTGTGGGAAAAGTATTTTCGACGGGGAAAATCATCGTGGGAATCACAACATTTGACAACTCTGGAAACCGACCACCATGTATTAAATCTCGAAAAGAGATTTATCGTGACTTAGTCACTCTAAATTCTATCTACGATCTTAATAACCGCTGGCACTGGTAGAAGTGCGCCTGGTAAATGCTGCACCGGGGTGCACCTATTTATACTATAAGCGGTAGATGGCACTAGTACAAGTGCGCCTGTTGTATGCTGCACCGGAGTGCACCTAATTATTCTATAATCGCTAGATGGCACTGGTATAAACGCGCCTGTTGAATGCTACACCGGGGTGCACCTAGATAACTTGTTGCCAGATGGCACCAGAGCAAGCGCGCCTGGTGTATGCTGCACCGGGGTGCGCCTATTTGCACTAACTATTAAATGCACACAAATCCCCAAAATGTTGGCGTTTTCAAATTCGATCCAGGCCACTACGATCCCAAGCGAGGTAACCCAAAATTGGCTAATCTACACTAACTTAACTTAAACTAGCTTGACCTAACCTAGCCTAACCTAACCCAACCTAACCTAACCTAACCTAACCTGACCTGACCTAATCTGAACTGACCTGCCCTGATCTGACCAGACCAAATTTGATCTGACGTATCCTGCCCTTTTCCAACTTCATTTCCATACTCCCCATAACAAAGCTGTGTTTGCTTGCATACACCGTAACTTATTTTCACCTATGAAGTCCCTCCCACGGAAGCAAATTCATTATAAATATGAGAAATTGGCAAGTAAATGCTGTTTTTCCGAATGAAAATTGAAGAGGACTCAGTACATTACTCAGTTCCATGTAGGATATGGTAGAAAATTATACTATGTTTTAATGGATTTTGGAGAATACTGGGAGCATTGAACTTGGTCTTTTATTTGTAAATTTGTTTAGTTTCCCTATCTTAAATATTAGGGTAATTACGGCTGGCTTTAGTTCTTTATAAAAGCTCCACATTTTAGGCAGAGGTTACAGAAATGTGTGATTTGTGTCAAGATATTTGTGTATGTTAATAAGTGAGTTTTGTACTCATGCCATCAGCCCCACCTACAACAGAGTTCAGTGACTTTATGATTGTTTCAACTTGGGTTTCATTAGTGTTCATGTTTTTCTCCAAAATAGCATAGTCATGCCCTGCAATGTATGCCAATGGATCGTTGTTAGAAGTAGCTGTCTTCTTTTCAAATTTGTTGCCAATTGTGGAACATAATTATTTTAAACCATTAGGAATTTGCTCTTGTATTCATTGTTTTGCTTGGCAATCATTGTTTCTGAGATGTGTTGTTATGTTCTATGTTTATTTATCAGCTCATTTAAAATTTGCCAGGTTGTATATCCATTGGCTTTGGTATTAAGTGTGGCATTTGCATTCTGTAGCTTCTTTGCTTCTCCGATGATCTTGATGAGGATGTTTCTGAAATGTTTGCATTTTGTTTCATTTAGTGTAGTTTGATTCTTATTAAAATTATCATTTACTTCTTTTGTATTTTATTGATGGAGCATAATATACCACCACTAAAAGGTCCAGTTTCATCGAGGTTTTTCCCCTGATTGGGATTATTTGCGTTGTAATAGTCTTCATGCCATCCGTATATGCTAAGTGCAAATCACGGCATGCTCTATTTGGATCATAGTCGTGATGGAAAGTATTGAATCGTGATAATAAGTGGTCAATTGTTTGATGGATTTCATTATAATGAAGTATTTTTCTTGAATAACTGGATTTATTTTCTTTCGCCTGATCACTTAATATCACAACCAACGGAAAATTATTTTAAAGGTACTCTATCAGTAAACCTGCGGAGAAAATGCATACAAAGTCATACATTAAGATATTGTCCAATAAGGGATTGGTGGTATTTTGTATCTGAGTAGCATTTCTGATTGTGGGCAGAAAACTATATGATAGTAATTGGTTTGAGAATCTCTTCACATTTCGGTCATTTTGTACATTTAGTAAACTGTAGTTGTATTCTCCTCTAATAATTGCAATTTTCGCTTCATTTTCGATCAATTGTAGCAATTTTTAAGTGCCTTCAAGAACGTTAAGTTGTGGGAGAAAGTTGAGGGACGGTAAACCTGGTAACCGATAATAGATCTGCTACTGTTTTTAGTCTGAAGCTTAATTTCATACCTAATAATTTTCCACAGTAATCGCGACAAGAATTGAGCGGCATTGAAGTTATCGCGGCTCCTTTATCGCGACAAATGCATCGTGACATTCGGTGTGTCGCGATAAGTGTGTTCAATCTGTAGCCCAGAAATGTCTCGATAGCAGAAAGCCGGCCATGTAATACTTGTGTGTTCCAACACATCTGCGGCTCTAGGTTTGCGTGTCGCCGTCGTACACATACGCAGATGGCCCGACACTTACATCGTATACAAAGGCATCTTCAAGCATGATAATTGGGTAGTCGTAGGGGGTGTAAACCTTCAGTTTGATCACCCTCGTCAAGCAACATATTAATTGCTAAAAGCAGTAAGTACTTGACAGGGCGTTATACGATTGGTGTTTTGCCCCAATAAAATCACGACCAAGCAGGGACGACGGATTATAGTGTCAGGGAGTCAGTTGATCCCCTGGCAAAGCTATGGGTGGTAAAGATTATCTTTTTAACCCCGTTTCTGTGTAGGCCCATTATATGGGCAGGGGTCTAAACAAACCTCCGTAAACGTCATTTTCACGGGAACAAGAGTACATGTCTGACTCTCATATCAAAGTTCAATCCAATCCAGCGTTTTATGAATATGCTTAGTAACCTATCAGCAAATATGTACCCGATTAGGAAGACCCTGCATATGGCATCAATATGATACTCAAATAATGCATCATCAACCGGCGCGAATAAATCAAGTAATGAAACTTCACATGTCTTCTAATACATGCTTATGACAACAAAATATACATTAGGACCTTGCATAAAAGTACAACAGCGGCGTAGCGGAGGTCAATAACACACTCAATGCTAGATGTATTTATTTTTTTAAGCATTGCATACTTTTCTATCACGGAAAGTAGGTAGGTACTGACTTACCTACCTACGTAGCACAGGCGACAAACCGTATCTCGTTGAAGGGGCGATACTCTCTCAATTTGCAGATTCCTGCAAATGTGAGAATTGCTCCCATTCAACATTGACCAATGGCAATTATGAAAATATTACTATGTGGAGAAAGTATGCCTAATTCATGAGGTAAATGGTTCAGGACTATGAACATGAAGCCTTCGGGCCTATCACTTGCTATTTTATTCAGGAAAACAGGCTTAAGGAGAGCCTGTTCAGCTGGCAAATTATGCCACTCAAAGTTTCCCTCTGTTATCCCCTACCTCCACTTCACAATTCACCTGATAATATCCATAAAGATTACCAATGTTGTTGTGGGTCTGATATGAAAGGCAGAGTTGATTCACTGTGCTGTAAAGCTTAAAAGCGCTGCACAGTACCTGAAAATGAAATAACAGCGACAACGTGCACCGATGTTCGCCATCGACACTGTTAGTATTACTGTTGTGATTTCTATGCACTGCTCATAATTTAGCGAGCACTAGTGGATATTGCGAACAGAAAGAACTTGAAAGGTAGAAGAAGATATTCGTTACAATACTACAATCAAACGGTTATTGTATTTTGCAAAGAATGTGAAGTAACAGGCGAATGGTGTTCAGGTGCATGATGTTCTTTAGCTGAACATAATTTACACATAAATCCTCCTGGTTGTTTTTTAGATCATCTCCTACACAAAACGAAGTGGTTGTTTTTAAATACGTGAATAAACATTACATGCTGACTTTGGCGTTTTACATTTACCGCATAGACTAAATTCAGTATCAAGTTCCGTCCTCAACTGATATTATTATTGCATCGTTTGGCCTTACTTATAATGTGCATGTAGTTTTCTCTACAAGCCCGTACACCTAATATACTAACAGACATGAGTTTGCAAAATCAAACTTAAGATTATAGTATACGAATATAATCTTGATATAGGCTTCATGATGAATGTGACTAACCAAACTGATTCTGCCATACATGTGTATTTGGAAAATGAGCTATTGGCAAGGGTGTCATTTTATGAAGATGGTTAGTGTGACTTAAATACCCCAGGGTATGTGATGCACTGTACCAAATACCTGAAGAATGTGGTGTAATAAATGTGCGCGGGACCATGGGAAACGCTCACTGAGCACATACACACGAAAAATACTATTGGGTGTTGATCATGTGCATAAGGTGCATTACTTGACCGCGGAGATAGCGAGTGCGCAAAATATGAATGCGAATATACGATATCAAATGACCAACGTCGAGCAGAATGATCCTGTTCTCTATTTCGCATTTCTCAGCATGTTTGTTTTTGCGTAGACGGCAATACAAGCTTGTTGGTTCAACTCGGATTACACTACCTCATTACTCCATCAAATGGTGCCGTCACTGCAGAGAATGTGTGTGTGTAGTTGGAATTTGTGGGCGCGTGAGCTGCTTCAGCTATATTATTGCGCCCATAACTAACTGTAGAGGATGTGAGGTACACCCCTCCCTCATTCATCTTCCTGTGGAGTTCGTTCTAAACAGTCGAGGCAGACGGTCCCTCTCAGACTTAAAACGACCCTTCCGCTACTTTAGACCAGTGTGTCGTTCTATGGAGTTAATTGGCAGGGCCCAGGAACTGCTCCGTGGGCGTAGTCAGGATATCCTCGAGTGGGACGGGGGTGGACTAACAATTCCTCATATTTGGACGACCATGCACATTGCCGGAATGGAAAATCTATAATGCAAACTTAGCTTTCCAATATATTTTGTCTTCTTCAAATTTGTAAACTCCTGCGCTTGGATACGCTACGTCCATTGTGGCTGAATAAGTATTGGACTAGGGCCCATAATATCATGGCTTAGGAACACGGAAATATCCTTTTCGTGTCCGAACTTCAGATATAATTAGAACATATCATGACTGCAGAAGTAGGATGGTTATATCATACAACACGAAACTGCATCCGCTCTACTAAAGCGAAATCCACAACAGCGCTGTCAATATCTAAGTCACAATATCAATATTTTAGGGGGCACCGCAAATGTTTAAGGGTATTATATGGCATATTTGTACTCATTTAGGAACCTACACGTACATGTGATGTGAAATTGTTAAAACGTCTAAAATACAAAAAAATTTAAAAAAAGTTGTAAGATCTTTTAAAAAAATTTTTTTTTTCAATATTTAAAAAATTTGTGGAGAAATCCCCCCCTTCCTCCCTCCCTTCCCACGCGGTAGCTGTAAGACATACAGACATAAAGACATAAAAGATCAGCGCAACTATGAGCCACAAGGGCCCTTCTTGGTTGCACTCTGGACACTGAACCAGTTGCCCACCAAATCCGTCCATCAGCCCTCCCTGGAATACCGAAAAGCAAGCCCTATGTTCTTATAATGATTGTCTATGCTGTTTTTAAAGATGTTCAGTGTGCTGCTACTGACAATGGTTTCTGGCAGCTGGTTCCAATGTTCTACTACCCTGTTGGTGAAGAAAGACTGTCTTAACCTTGTCCTGCTGTGATTAACTTTAATTTTGAATTGATGACCTCTAATTGCATCATTTCTGTTAAATTCAAACATTTTCTTGAGATATCCCTGTTCCTTACAATGAACAAATTTTAAGACCTCGATGGGATCTCCTCTCAGCCGTCTATATCTAAGTGAAAACATATTCATTTTCTTCAATCTTTCCTCATATGCCAGGTTGCTTATACCATTAACCATTTTTGTTGCCCTCTTTTGTACTCTCTCTAAAAGCCAACAATCTTTTTCATAACTAGGGGACCAAGCTTGGACACAGTATTCCAAATGTGGCCTGACATATGCACAGTAAAGCTTCCTGATGACTTCCTCACTTTTGTATGATACATTCCTATTTATTGCCCCAAGCATTCTTAGTGCCTTCTTCCTGGCTTCTTTGGTCTGTTCTGATGCCCCCAATTTTGTGTTCAAAATAACACCTAAGTCCTTCTCCTGCTGAGTCACAGATAGTACTTGGCCACCCATCAAGTATGGAGCCTTCATATGCTGCCTACCTACATGCATGATTTTGCACTTATCAAAATTAAATTTAATTTGCCATTTTTCGGACCACTTCACAAGTTCGTCTAAGTCTTTCTGCAGCGAGACCTGCTCATTGTGTCCTGTTATTGCCCTAAAGACCTTCAAATCATCCGCAAATTTCAAAACCTTACTGCTTAGGCCACTTTCAATGTTATTTACAAATATAATGAACAATAGTGGCCCCAGTACTGACCCCTGGGGGACTCCACTAAGAACATTTTGCCATGATGACTTTGTACCATTTAGCATCACTCTCTGCTGTCTATCTGAAAGCCACAACTCTATCCATTTTAGGATGCTACCTGCAATACCATGGACCTGAAGCTGCATCATTAACCGTTTATGGGGTACCTTGTCAAAGGCCTTACTAAAGTCAAGATATGCTACATCAACCTGATTTCCCTGATCAAATTGTTCTGTAGCGAAATTCAAAAAGTCCAAGAGATTTGTGAGACACGATCGCCCTTTTCTAAACCCATGTTGAGTATCTTGAATCAATCTGTTTCCTTCCAGAAAACTAACTATTCTATCCTTGATAATTGATTCGAGTACCTTGCAGACTAGGGATGTGAGGCTTACTGGCCTATAGTTTTCAACTTTCCCTCTTTCTCCTTTCTTGAAAATAGGAACTACATTTGCCCTTTTCCAATCTGTTGGAATTTCATTTTGTGAAACTGATCTACAAAATATTATACTAAGTGGAATTGCCAGTTCCTTTTCAGCTTCCCGCAATACCCTAGCATAAATTCCATCAGGTCCTGCTGCCTTGTTTGGCTTTATTTTCCTGATATGATTGAAAACAACATCACTATCAATGAAATCAACATCGTTTATCCGATCACCTGTCACTGAACTGTGGTGTACGGTTGGCAGATTAGTCATATCTTCCAATGTAAACACTGATTTAAACTGCTTGCTCAGCTCCTCAACCATCTCACCATCCTCACTCAATATAGTCCCATTTACTTCCAGTGGACCAATTGTGCTAGAAACTTTACTCAGCTTGTAAAAACTAAATAACTTTTTGCTGTCCCCATTACAGTTCCTAGCCAAATCCAATTCTTTTGCTCGCTTTGCTGCTCTGGTTTTCTGCTTCACAGCGTCTCTAGCTTTTTGATACGACCTTAGATTTACGATATTTGAAGCTTCCTTAAACACTCTAAATGCATCTTTCTTAGCCTTAATTGCTTTTATCAAATCTGGCGTAAGCCATGCTGGCTTTCCTACCCTTCTTTTGCGCCTTTGCTTTTGGGGGACATGTCTAATCTGAATTTCCCTCAAGTAAGATTTGAACTTTTCCCACATTTCACAGGCATTTAAATTGGAGAATTCTTCTTCCCATTCTATGGCACTTAAAGCCGCTCTCATGCAGTCAAAGTCTGCCCTGTTAAAATTTGGAACCTTTGCCAAATTATCCTTGATTGTGCCCTCTACTTGTGCCTTGAATCTCACTATGTTATGGTCACTTCTTCCCAGAGTTTCTCCTACAGTCAAGTCTTGAACTAAATCACTTAAATCTGAGAAGACAAGGTCCAAGAATGAGCCCTGCCTAGTTGGTTCCGTTACAAACTGGTGTAAGAACAGGTCCTCTTCAAGGCATTTCCTAAACATTTTACATGATGGGGAGCCAACACCAACATTTTCATATCCTTTTAGATTAAAGTCACCAAGAATAAGGCATTTCCTCCGAAAGTTTCTACTGATTTCCTCGCAAATCACCTTATCGAGCTCCAGTTGCTGAGAATGTGGCAAGGTTCCTGATCGGTACAAAGCTCCTATCCTCAGTTTATTGCTGTTGCCTTTTCCCACAGCGACATCAAGCCAAATGGACTCCACAGACACATTTTTTACCCCATCTGCTACTTTTTGAGAACTGAATAAGCTATTCACATAGAGCATTACACCACCCCCTTTCACTGCTGGACCCCTATTGCACGAAAACATATTGTATCCCTGGATCTCATAGTCCTGCAAGTTATCCCCAAAATACCCCTCACTGACCCATGCCTCAGTAATGCAAACAAAATCTGGTTCCTCCTCAGCAACATAACACTTGAACTCATCAAATTTGGATCGAATACTCTGAGCATTAAGCATCATACACTTAACATATGTTCCATAACCAGCTTTGGCTTTTTCATGTTGAGTAGCTCTTTCATCTCTGGATGAGCTACCACTCTGCCCCCTTGAACTACTGCTATCCCTATTTGCTGACTGTGAGGTTCTATTGCCTAGGCTGTCACTATTGGCATATCCCTGAGATGGCAATGCCACTTCATCCCTCCCCACCCCATTGTCTAGTTTCCCTGAAGGACATGCTCATATACTTTGCTTAACACATGCACCCCCTTCTCGGAGAAGTGCAGGCCATCCCTCTGATAGAGGTCCCATGAGCCATAAAACCTGCACCACTCGTCAACAAAGGTCAAACCTAACTCATGGCAGAGCCTACCTACCCTGGCATTGGCTGCCAGTGCCCTAGAGCTCCACTCAGGGGAGACTCCAGCCCTAGGCAGAATAGCAGTCACAATGACTCTGCTATTGCTATGCTTCAGGGTGGCCAGAAGGGCCCTGTAGTCCTGCAGCAGCTCCTCACTCCTAGCAGGACCTATGTTATTTACTCCTACCTGCATTACAACTGCACTAAACTGGTGCTCACTGGTGGCCTGTGCCACCACTGGCACCAGGTCTTTGACCTTGGCACCAGGCCTAGTGATGCACCTCCTGCCTCTCCGACCTTTACAGAACACCCTATCTAAATGCCGCACACGAAAGTCGTCTACGACCAGCACTGTCTCCTTACTACTATCCTGGGGGCAGTCCTCCAATGCCTGGAACCTATTTGATGTGACTATGCCTACCTGCTGAGCTGTTTAACTAGGCTGCCTCCCACTCCTACCACCTGCCACCTGTCACTCACTGACCCCTTGCTTAGGCTCGCGCCTCCAAATCCCCTACCCCCTGACTTCATACCACTGCCCCTCCTGGTAGCTACCTGAACTAGAACTCTTCTGTTCACTAGGAACACTCTCCTCTACAGATATCCCAGCAACCTCCACAGCAGGGGAAGCCTCAGTTACCTGGATGACTGTGACCACCTGAGCATAGGATGCCCCTGCTGCAGACTAACCCCTACTTGTTGCCTTTTCTTGCCTGCCCTGTGCAACAAGGGCAGCATTGAGCTTGGAAAGCTCTGCCTTAAGGGCCCTAACTTCCTCCCCTAGTGCCTCCATCCTGGTAGAAACCATCCTACAGGCTGCAGCTTATTCCTAGACTTAAATTGAAAAGTGACTTGCTACAAAATGATATACAAAAGTAACAGAGCAGATAAAAATAACTGACAAAGCTTAGATGTATGCAAGTTCCTAACTATGCAGCAACTTACAAGCTAATCCACTGCTGTTTTTCAGAATGCACTTCAGTTTCAGAATGACTATTATTGACTATAATAGTAATTGTCAATAGTCATAATAGCTATGTGCAAGGCACCGACACATCTTGTTAATCCTCACAGGGCGGGGTCATTTTTCATCCCATGCAGTGAGGGGTAAGTAGAAGGTAAGATGCACCCATACTAACTTCTGTTTTAAGCAGGGTAGAGGTATGCGGTAAGCGAAATGGTGTAAATATGCTGGGGTGCAGTCAGTTACCAGTCTTCGCCCTAATTTTCCCGCCGGATTTTGAAGCAATTGCAGTATAGTGCTATAGTGCTTCAATTGTAATGATGCGCAAACCGATGATGTATTCGAACGGTGACTCGCGCAAAGGTGAAGGCACATATCTCGTCAGGGTCATGTACCCGGAGATATGTTGTGAAGTGTTGAAGATGACAATGTCGAAACAAATAGCATTCATGGAAAGGTAATGAGAGCACCAAAACGGAACCATATGCTTACACAGTACTTGAATGCTCTTTGGGAAATAAAATGTGGATTTCTTTTCTTGAGTTTCTCCCACCAAAAGTTCGCAAATGAATCCAATGCTTTGTTTTCTCTGATTTGGGAAACCCAGTCATATCAGAATTGCACTCTGCGGGCAAAATTACCTTTGCAAGGTTAGTCATATTTACTTCATTTTGTATGTTAGTTTGCAGAGCACCTGGAATACATGTACATCTTTCAAGACGTATATGAGGGACCACACATGATAATGAATTGAATGCTTGCATACTTTAAGAAAGCGTAGAATGCTACATTTATTCCGAGTTTGAAAAAATGATTAAAAACAAACTCATGCGCACGGAAATTTCTTCAAGTTTTGACTCGATTTGACCTTGGAACTTGACCTGTGGTCACGTGTTATGCTTTCATTTTGTTGTTCATCGGTGGTCTGTGCACTTCCATTTTACTTTTCACTGCATTGTAGGTGGTTTGCTTGCAAAAAATTGTTTCAATGCACATACAAAAAAGCATGCAAACGACATCGTGACCTAACTTTGACCCGCCCTAGCTCCGGTATCGTAAGAGCATAGAACACAATGTTCTGACACAATGGGTGCAAATAACGTAATGGAGGGTATTGAAATCGATAGCATTAGCGTCGATAGCGTTAGCGGCAAGAGAGTGTGCATGCCCCAGAAAATATAAGAGCGGGAGAGGGAATTCACTCCTCCCCTCTCGCATTGCGGAGGTTAACATTGTCAAGGGCGCGAGTTTTTGCCGTGTTAGCCCACACTCATCCGGCGCGCTCCTCCGGCGCTTCTTAGTCTAACGGTAGGTTCACGAACCACCGAATGCCAGTGAACAATGACAGAGCATTGCAAAGGAACTTTTACAGTCAATGGATAATTATTTGTTCTTCTGACTTTAGTCGGTAGCACAAGGAATTCGAACATCAGTCATCCTTGCCAGGAAGCGTACACCATTATTCATTGCGTGCTCTGTTCGTTGTTTGAAATAAGAGCAGCCTAATATTTAGACGACAGCCAGAAAGGCTGAGGTTATGGCTATTCTTAGCGGATCAAGTTAAACAACTGAACATAGCGGAAACAAATCCAGAAGTGGCTCATGAATAATATATATTATGTGTTCTGTTAAAATCACCCTGCGCATAATTAGTTTGGGGCTTCAAGAGAGCCACTCTTTTTTCCGAATTCCTGGAACTAGCGAAGCATACAAGCAATATGCTTTTCGAAGTTGATGTTTATTTTACATTAAATGCACCTTACATTTTAGGTATGCTATAGGAGGACGTACAAGAGGCAATAACTGAGGGAATAAATATAGAATATCAGAAACCAGTCAAACAAGAACTCATCGAATTTGCGTCGTGCAATGTTGATTTTCGGAAATGCTTGTGACATCATGAGCTCAAATTAAAATAAGTCCGCTGAACAAATAAACTGATCCCAAATGAATGCGTTCGGCATACATTACCCACTCTGACTAGTTGAATATGGAAGCGATTTTTTACGCCATACATCCGCGGGGTGAACACGCGTTTTAGGTTGAAACACCATAGGCGATGACTTGTAGGTGAGGGAAGTACTTGATCGTGCTACATTTAAAGACAGACATGACGCGGAGTATATCACCGGCTACTGGCATGGGATGAACAAGAGGGAATGGCAGATGATTCATGCTGTATTCAACACATTCAAATTACAGCATAAATAAAGAACAAATCATGTAGCGTAGATCACTGACACCTTTGTACTACCTTTATTATGCAATTAATAGCATCTTACATGCTGCATGGCCTTACAATTGCTGGCACCTGATTGTCTCGGTCCTTCTGCTTGATGTGTTTGCTATTCTTAGCAACGAATGCTTTCATTTTCGATTTTCTGTGTGAACTGTTCGTCTGCTGCTGCTGTATTGCAATATATATATATACATATTTATATTCACACGGGCCATCAAAATATGTTGCAATCTCCCGAAGATCACTACTCCTCACACCAGCACAGCACATGGTTTGCGAATATTCAACAACCTTCGCCATGACTCTGCCTTGCCACAACAGCATGCACAGAAGCAGCTCATCAAAGCTTCCGCACCATCGGCAGATCTCGGCAGCATCAGCCAGTTATTGGGCATTGCACGTGACTGCGTCATCAAACTGATCATCCATCTCACTAAAATATGCGTGATTGTTCGGAAAGCGCGTAATGGCTCTCCCAAAATGCAATGAAGATTACGAAGGGACTGCGAATGCGAAAATTATTTTTTGTTTTCATGTCTATGAGGAATGTTATCGCTCACTCCAAAACAAAATTATGTTTCCCGATGTTCGCTGTGCGGGGGGGCGTGGAAGCCGAAGGCCGAATAGCACCTCCACTGAGTTGCAACTGTCTGGTTGATTTCCAACAATTAACATGCTAAAATAGACCATGCTATGTTCCCAATGCATCTCATCCTCGCGACAATCACTTTTTCATCCTAATTGTCTACCATTTGGCTGAACAGTGAATTAACGCCGAAAGGCTTCGCTTTTCAGGCGAGATAACGCGCGGTGGGTGCGAATTTGTAGCAGTCATCGGTAACCCACCGCGAAAGCGTGAGCCTGCACTGGAGACAGTTGGTGCTCAAGTACATAGCAGTAGCGGCGAGTACGCTTGCCACACTGTTCCCTCTCCCTTGGGCTGTTTTGCAACACGCCCAACGTGTTTGCTGTGGAACGAAGCCACTTTATTACGCAAAATGGTCGCGGGAGACGGAGATCCGTGCTACCTGCGAGTATCGAAACCACAATCCCTCGGTTACGAAACTGAAACGTTAACCAATACACCACCGGTGACGGACATTTCGCCGCTGATGGTCGCCATGTACATTGTGTACCACTGGCGACGGACCTTCGTCACTGATGGTCGCCATGTGCATTGTGTACCACTGGCGACGGACCTCCGTCACTGATGGTCGCCATGTGCATTGTGTACCACTGGCGACTGATCTTCCATCGTTGATGGTCGCCATGTACATTGTGTACCACTGGCGACTGATCTTCCATGGCTGATGGTCGCCATGTACATGGTGTACCACTGGCGACTGATCTTCCATGGCTGATGGTCGCCATGTACATGGTGTACCACTGGCGACTGATCTTCCATGGCTGATGGTCGCCATGTACATGGTGTACCACTGGCGACTGATCTTCCATGGCTGATGGTCGCCATGTACATTGTGTACCACTGGCGACTGATCTTCCATGGCTGATGGTCGCCATGTACATGGTGTACCACTGGCGACTGATCTTCCATGGCTGATGGTCGCCATGTACATGGTGTACCACTGGCACATTGACGACTCGATGGCTATATATATATATCCCTCCGGTCGTTCCTATTGAAATAATTGCAACGCACATTGAAAACGAAATGATTATGCAGGAGATACTGACGGCAGTCTCGCCTTGGCTATCTCACTGGCATATGTCTGCGTACTTGACTCCGCTGTCGGCTTCGGACGTGGAGATGATTGGCTGCCTGTGGAATCCGCCGAAGTCCTACTGCAGCCTTCGGGTCGGCGGTGGTGGGATGGTTATCCCTTGCGTACTCAGTGGCTTCGAGACAATTTAGGTGCACCCTCCCACAATGATGGATATATGATACCTCTAGACACATCCAGCCAAATAATCGTGTTTCAGAGGTGGCATATGACGCCTGCGACCAGCTAGTCCGCAACTCTGCCGGGTTGGCTAAAAACATCACTATTGCTTAAACGTAGATAATTGCTATATGTGGATTCTTGAACAAGCGCAGGGCAGCCAACAAAATACTTTACGTATGGCAACAAAACATAGTGGCCATGACGAAGACGTTGCTGACCGAGACCGTCGATTGGTCCCGAGCTGGAGATGGCGCTGCCCACTCACCCACTGCCCAGGCGCGACAGGGCGAATCGCATCGGAAGGAGGCGTCGCCTGCTTCGTCAGCAGAGCGCTCAGCCCCGAGAGACGGGAAGCACTGGAGCCCAAGGATGCGGAGATGTTGGTCGTCGATGTGAACACGACGTCTCCTTTGCTCCTCGCAGCGTGCTGCTGCCCTCCCGATGATGCCCCAACGCGGACGGCCATAGTGACGGGCCTCCACAATCTAGTTAGCGTGGCTGCAGGCAGAACCGGCGTAGCTTGCACCTCAGGAGCTCACAGCATGCCGACATCGCCTGGCCGTGAGCGGATGCCGGCTGGCCAGCAGCAGCCCTGGCGCGCCGCCCCGCCGGGCCGCGGCACTCTTGGTGGACAGCTGCCACCCAGCGGGACTGCGCCGCCATGTCAGCGAGCCAACCAACGCACGGACCCAGCTACCTGGGCACCTGGTCAGGTCCACGGCCCACCAGTCGACGCTACCGTCCGGGATGGTGCTGTCCCCTCGGACCGTAGGCAGGTGGTGTGCACAGTCCGAATTGCACGGGCGACCGTGCCACTCGTCGCCAGGTGCTCGGCGCTGAACTACAAACGCGCCGACTGGGATGGAGTGCGGCCGACACTGCGGCTGATGGCTGATGCGGTGGCCGCTCCTGGATGGTCTGCCAGTCGACCAGGTCATTGGCAAGTTATGCGATTTGCTCACGGCGGCCATCCGGGACTACAACCAATCGTGGTCAATCTGAGTCGGCAGCACCAGCTGTGGTCCGACGACGAAGCTGGTCACTCGCTGGTCAACCCACCCCGTGGTTCGACGAGGCTGGTCAATCGCTGGTCAACCCACCGTGGTTCGGCGGCGCGCTGAGAGCGACTCTGGCGCACTAGGAGGCGGTCTACTGACGCCATGTGTATATATATATATACATATATATATATATATATATATATATATATATATATATATATATATATATATATATATATATATACATATATATATATATATATATATATATATATATATCTATATCTATGTATATATATATATATATATATATATATATATATATATATATATATATATATATGTATATATATGTATATGCTATGTCAATATAGCGGCCCTTAAAAAACAAAGTGGCAGAAATCCGAGAGTCTCGGAGAATTGTGGAGGGGGGGGGCTCGGTAGGTAGGGTGACCCTCTTCAGATGTTTGCCCCTCCTCCTGGACAAATCCTGGCCACGCCACTTTCTGCAACAGGAGGTACTCCCCCGGATGTGGAAGCGAGCAAACGTCGCGCCGATTTTTAAGAAAAGGGCCAGAAGTTTGCCAACGAACTATCGCTTCGAGTCTCTGCTGCCTCTGTTTAGTAAGGTCCTTGAACGAGTCATCTGCACCCGCCATGTGAAACCGGCTCTGTCAGGCAGGCAGCACGGGTTCATGCCGGAACATTCCTGCACCTCTAATCTGAGAAAATGCCGGGACATTCCTGCACCTCTAATCTGAGCAAATGCCGGGACATTCCTGCCCCTCTAATCTGGGCACATGCCGGGACATTCCTGCAACTCTAATCCGGGCGCATGCCGGGACATTCCTGCCCCTCTAATCTGGGCACATGCCGGACATTCCTGCACCTCTAATCTGGGCGCCCTACTGCTCGCTGCCTGGAGCGACATGTCAGATGGTTCACGGACAATCTGGGCGCCTTACTGCTCGCTGCCTGGAGCGACATGTCAGATGGTTCACGGACGAATGTCGCGCCCGGATTGACCCAGTGACCTTCGGCCGGAATCGATGCTGACTACAGTTCGGTATTTCAATGTGTCAATCGCAAGTTGCTTCTTTACAAACTGAAGCATTCATTCCACATTTCAAACAATGCCTTTGTGTGGTGCAAATCATATCTGGCTGGAAGGGAGCAGCGGGTGGTCGTGAATGGCAAGTGCTCATCCCGGGGTCCGACCACATCGGAGGCGCTCGAGGGTTTGTTTGTTTGCTTGCTTATTTATTTAGCACGTCGTAGAACACATATAACAAGTGCTAGTTTGCGACTGGCACAAAAGACCAGGTTGGTCTTGAGTCAAGGTGCCTCTCACAACAACGCCTTCAGTCAATACAACTCTTGACAATCGACACGGTGCGACAATCGCTACCCGCCCGACAATCGCTACTCGCTAGTACGCCCCACCACCACATAAAACATGCATTAGTATGCATGGTACCGAACACTATGCTCGCACCCGAAAGCACCTGGTTTGTTCCTAAGGTTAGTTTGCTGTCTGAAAGCGTTTTATATTTACAAGAAACGTCTGGGATGCTAATGCAGCACAATTATCAAGGTTCTTTATCAGAGCATTCCCAAAAATAAGTGTTTGTGAGATCTCCTTTCTGTTAAATTAGTGAGCATATCTGGTGTCCTTCGGAGTTTGGTGAACAGGATGTTTCTATGGTACGCATAAAGAGGACAGTTAAATATGAAGTGAATTGTATCTTGTTTCAAGTGGCCACAGATGCATGATGGGTCATGTAGAGGAATGATGACGAATAAATCTGCATTTATTTGAGTCAAGCCCGTTCTGAACCTTGTATTAGCACGTTGCATACTTTTGTGCCCAATGTATAATAATGTGGTGGTGTTTTGGCACCTGCGCCACCCATAATCGAACGCTTGAATATTATTGCAAGGATCATGCCTCACGTTTTGAGGAATATCATTAAATGCCTTTGTCGTGGCCCAGAAAAAAACTATTTTTAGAACGAGGAAATTATATTTCGTGGGACTGTTAGTGTCCATTAATTTTTAAGTTTCCTTCCTGTAATGTTCCGCCGTGATTCAGTTACTAGTTGCCTAATATAATTTGGGAGATGCTGACCTGCGTGCTTGATTTTGTGAAGCAAAGGAAGCTTATGATTTTCCCGGCGTGTTTTAATCGCGTCCTATGTCATTTCTGACCTATTTTTCTGATGATGTTCAACATGGTGCACGTGTGATTAATGCAGTTCTTGTTTTTTGTACGTTCTCAAGTCTGAGTACACCCGATATTGCTATGTGCCTGTCGTATATAGTGTCTGCGTAGTCAAACAAAGGCCGAATGTAAACTTTGCAAAAGTTACAGAAGATTTGCTTTGGGATCTTACTTGCAACATAGTAAATGGGGCTTTGTGCAACCACATTTACTATGTATTGACCTTTATGATAATGCCGTTCATGTAACTATGGAAAGGTACGTCAGAAGAAAATGTTAGGCAGAAGTGTTTATGATTGTCTAAGTTTGGTATTGACTGGCCTCCCATTCTGAGATTTAAGTCTTTACTAGATGTGTAAATGTCAGTTGGATCGTTTTTGCCGCGTTGAACTGTATACTTCATTTTGTTCCACGTTCGTGCATAGTATTAATTTTAAAATTGATTATTGTTCTTCGAGTGAGGCTTCCTTGTGCACAGAGTAAAGCGACGTGTCGTCAGCGAAAAACACGATTATTGGATCACAACGGCGATGTCGATTTGTGGAAACAGAGTGCTCCAGGATTTAAAGAACGTGTGATCACATTCGTACATATAAACAGACACGTGCTACGAGTATGTGCATGTAGCGGTATATGTCTTTCATGTCTTTTTTTATATTATGACTGCGTCCGTAGTTGGACACTAGGTGGATGATTGCAAATAAAGTAGACTAAGTTTAAACACGCAGTTGAGCATCTATAAGTGTGATATTGTACTCGTAATTTATCAGGTGCAGCAATTTACCAGAGTATACCATCGTTTGGGCTTTTGAAACAAAAGTAAACAATAGTCTCATACGTTTGTACCAATTAAGATGCTGCTCATATGGCCTAACAAAATACCGGTCCCTACATTTCAAATGCTATATCATCGTCACCGTCGTGAGTAAAAAGTCTGCTTTATTGGTTCAATATTTCGTGGCTCTATAGCAGAATACGGCATGGTATTCGATTGCATGGACAAAGATAGTCCGGTAAGCCGCAGGGCGTCCCTGAAGTTTTACCTCCGCCACCTTCGCGTCAGCCAGCAATCTTCAAGCTATTCTCAGTAGCGTCAAAGCAGACGCTTAGTATTGGATGTTGGGAGGCACCCTGATTGCTTGTGGACAGCATCACGGGAGCATTGCTACACTTTTGCATTACTGTATTCAATACCTGGAGACCATCCTTAGCGAGGTCTTGGCCCTTACCTGTCCAGGATTCTTCGACAGCATAATATATCTGAGCTGACGAGACATGTCTGTGGATACATGTAGAGTGCAGGCTCCCATGCGTGGGTAAGTACACGATAGACACCCACTAGCTTCGTTTACACCACACAGTGAGATTTTGAGTAACATGTAGTGGCACATACAGATCTACACTCTTAGTCAATGTGTCAATTATCTTCCTTTTCGGCTAGCTTGAAGCGGGGACGCTGAGATTCATCATAACATGGTTGGTGAACTCGCACCTTTCCGCCTCCATGAGAATGAATGATAAACGCAATAGTGATTTCTGACAGATTTGACGCCGTTCACGTTTCAATTAGTTAGCAGTGCGCCAGCTTGGCTTTCCTGACCTGAAATACTTCCATTACGCTCGGCTCCATTGTGTTTGGTCTTCACACTGGGGCTGTTGGTGACCGTCTCCATGTACACACGACATTGGAGACATGGTGTGGTTGGCCGCATACCTCTGGCGTCGGCTCCATATAGCCTTAATTCCAACAATTTTCCCTGATGATTTGACCAAAAAGTTTACTGAGATCCGCCAGGCGGAACAGATTCGCCGCCCCAGTCTGATGCCTTAAAGATGCCGTTCAAGGCGATGATAAGCGCGTCTTCCGTCCACTGAGGAAAGTCGAGACCGTGCTGAATAGGTTCCACTCCATTAGATATAGTGGTGAGGCTGACGGCCAGCGATTTCTTGAACATTTTCGCAAGACTCAAAAGAAGACTGAAAGAGGCACGATTCCGGTAAAGGAAATGAAAATAATTTTTGCGTCACTCACCGGAAGCTGCATTAGCATTAGGAGCCCCAGTGACATAAAGAGCCACAGTGACACCAAGGCCACAGTGACACCAAGGCCACAGTGACACAAGGATCACATTGACACCAAGACATCAGTGACACCAGTACCGCAGTGAAACCAGGACCAAAGTGACACCAGGACCACATTTACACCAAGGCATCAGTGACACAAGGACCACAGTGACACCAAGACCACAGTGACACCAGGACCACAATGACACCAGGACTACGGTGACACCAGGACCACAGTGGCACCAGAAGCCATCGTGACATCAGGAGCCGCAGTGACACCAGGAGCCACAGTGCCATGGTACGCATGCATCGACCGCTGTACCATCTGGAGAGGCGATAATAATGCCGACCGCTGTACCATCTGGAGAGGCGAGAATAATGCCGACCGCTGTACCATCTGGAGAGACGAGAATAATGCCGACCGCTGTACCCGTACTGGCATTGTCCAGCATGGGCGCCAATCAGCTGTAATGCGTCTAAAGGTTATTGACCTCGTGGACAATGGCGCTCGTTGTGTACACAATGTATCCGTCTTTGTTTATCGATAGAAACACAAATAATGGATCCAGGCCTGTATTTTATTCAAAGATGACGCCGAAATGTATGGGCATGATGTTGACATCAAGGAGGATAGGATTGATGAAGCAATTTAACAGTAAAGTGACGATTTTTATTGTATTGCATTTTGCCGTAATCAGGTGGACTTTGCACCATTTGGAGCTTTCATCGGACAAGTGGAGGACTTTGCACATGGATGTCATTTTCCGCTTACAGCGCCATGGCACTGAAAGCGTGACTTGGCACTGTAGCCAGCAGCCGGCTATCGGTAGATCTTTTTCAGAGATTGGAGATATTTCGAAAACTGCATGTACAATATTAACGTGGAAAAAAAATTGTCATTGCCAGAATGGATGTAATTTCTGCAGGAATGGGTGAACTCACCAGCGACCACTTATAGGCCGAGGGACAAAAGGCCTGTGAGTGAATAACCCGTCTTTTTCTTTCGCTGCTCGGCGTCTGCTGTTCTACAGGATGACACCATTCTATGTGCATATAAAACCTTCCTCTAGATTTTAGGCGCCAATTGTGTTTCATATGTCCCTCCCCTCCCTGTCTAAGGATGAATACGGGGAGCAGTGGATGGGGGGGGGGTGAGCTGTCAAACTCGCCCTCATCTACTACCGATTGACTCGATCTGCATGGTTTGCGGTGGCGATAAATACATGAAAGAATGGAGACGCGCCCTGCTAGAGAACCCCTGAAAAAAACAAACAATCCTGATAGGAGTGCTCATGGAAGCTGGAGGAACCCTGGGAGTGGGAAATTCTGAAAGCTGGATGCTTCGTTGCTCCTGTGAGCCCAGGATTCTGGAAGCTAGATACCCCATAGGAGCTGGAGACCCCTGATGATTAGAGCTTGGTAGAGCAACGAAGAGCTCACTAGACATAATGTGCATGTAGCTAATATACATAAGACACTTCTTCGATGAGTTTGGCAAGCCTGCCACCAGTGCGGTGGTATCGACTGTTGTCTGAGTGCGTGTGAAGTGTGTTCTGTTTGGTTTGTGGGTGTCCATGAAGGGTGAGGTGGAGGGCAGAGTATGGAGGAGGGCCGGCGGATACAGATGTTGCAGGTTGTCTTGGAGGAGTCAGGCGAGAAGAGAAGGTGGAAACCGGAGAGCAGATGGGTAGATGTGGTGATGGCTGTCTAGAAGGTCGTAGCGATGAGCGGTGGGTGGAGTCCGAAGAGCAAGCAGATGGAGATAAAGAGTTGATGAGTCGGTCCGGACGGAGCCAGTTTGGGGTAGTGGGGGAGATAGTGAGATACATGGGGTTAGTGGGTGAGACGGGTCGGGTCATCATCATTCCACATTGAACAATGCAAGTACACGTTAAACATACATTTTTGGATCGTTCATTTTTATCTTGTCCTACAGACTCATTTTCCGTTCATTTAATTTATTAGTATTTCCTCTGTCTGTGGTACGCCTTTTTATCATTTGTATTCCTTTTCTTAAGTATATATATATATATATATATATATATATATCCACATATGTATATATACATATATATATATATATATATATATATATATATATATATATATATACATATACATATATGCATATATATATACATATATATATATATATATACATATACATATAAACATATAGATATATGCATATACCTATACATATACATATACATATATACATATACATACACATATATACATATACATATACATATATACATATGCATATACATATATACATATACATATATACATATGCATATATACATATATACATACATACATATACACATATATACATATACACATATATACATATACATATATACATATACATATATATATATATATATATATATATATATATATATATATATATATATATATATATATATATATATATATATTTATATACATATATACATATATACATATACATATACACATACACACATATATATATATATATATATATATATATATATATATATATATATATATATATATATATATATATATATATATATACATATATATATGTAGGGGCTCTTTGAAAATGAACTGACCGAAATCTTAGGAGCTTCGAAAAAGTGGGAGGGGCCTAAGTAGGTAGGGGGCTCTCTTTATATGTTCGTCCCCCGGACCAAATCCTGGCTACGCCACTGTAGAAAAGTCGACAAGCAGCTATAAAGTTTCTTTCGCACGCAGAGGTGTGGAAATCCATTGTACTGATCGGATCAGGGTTAAAATTGAACATTTGCCCATGGCGTCCGAAGGAAGAAGCTTGGGTGTCAAATCCCCCCCCCCCCCCATCGGCCACTCTAATATTTAGCATGGAGACGACGATACCAAAGCAAAATCCACGTTGCATTGACGTGGCAAAACGTGCCAGCTGTCGCTTGTGCATCCTTACAGACAGCATGCTGTCAGTCTTACCAGCATCGCAATCAATCACGTTGGCCACGGCACTTGTCGATATAAATGTAAGGTGATAACTGTGATTTCAACGCTGTCGTTCGAAAATATTTTCCACTGATTTTAATCACTTTATTTCACCTCTCGGATATGTCTGAATGATAGGTCCTTGAGGGAATTGATCGCACGCTTTTCTGAGCAAAACTACGGTAAAGCACTATTAATAATGATACTACAATGGAAAATAACTTCGGAATTCATGGTAAGCTACCAGTATTCCGTAGGTCTTTCTTTAAACACAAATGGCGCTGTATCCGAACAATACGGCGCCGTATGGAGACACAAGCATTGCTTTTTATACATATTTTCAAGGCAATGTGATACACGTATGCATATTTTTCTGCTGAAGAAGGAGCAAACATCTGAGTTAATTCATTGAATGCAGCGTATTTGGAAGATATATGGAATATCTACCACTCAAGAAGCACAGCTCAACACGTGGCATGCTGGAACGGAATGGCGCTGTTCCCGGCCTTTTTGGCGCCGTATACGGACTAATGTTAGCAATTCGTCGGGTGGCATAGTTACGTGAAACCGTATTTAAGAAATATGACTTAACACAGAATCGGGTAGAGGCATAGGATACTTTTTACTATGCTTGCATATTGGGGACATTTTACAAGTGGTGCGAGCTTAGAGTTATGGCAATTAGAAGAAAAACTTGAACTGGTTGAATTTCAGCATGGCGCCGCAGTCGGACGGAGTGGGCAATCTGAAGATTTCGGCGCCGTAGCTGGACGCTTTGGCGCCGTAGCAGAATTACTAGTTGGCGCTCTGAGATAACTGAGTATGTTGTCCAATTCAGCTTTTGCTCTGTTCTTGGAAATTTAAGGCAAGACAAATGGATAACTATGCATAATTATTATGCTAAATGCTCACGTATCATTTTGCATACAGTTACCGTGCTTGCCGTGCATTTTTTTTTCAGGAACGTACCATGCAATACGGAGTAGGAGTGTATCATCCTAAGTCTGATATTGGGGTTGATCATGAAGTGAAAAGTTTATTTGTAGTGCTAGCAAACTGCTCAGTAACAAAAGGACTTGCAATGATTGTAATGTGATGTTCTACGATACAGCATAATCTATGCAAAGCTACAGCTTTTAATGCCGTCATTTAGTGATGCATTTGCAAGAAATCGAAATCTCGATTTCATGCCAGCATGATCCATGGAATTTCAGGCCCGGCGCCAATTTACTCATACATCGCCATTGCCATCACCAAATCTCTTATTATGTCGGTTAAAGTCGCCTTTTGTACACGGTCGCTGAGCATTCTGCTTATGCGATCAGCATGACGTTTGACCCCGTGTTTGATCTCATTCACAACAGCTACCTCGTTTTTTGTTTACAAAATTAAAATTAGTTCCACTTTGGGCGCCAAAATATTTGTCAAATCCCGGTGAACTTTGCCCTGAGGGAAAATGTTCAGGTACGGCGCCATAAGTCTAGTTTGAGCGCCAAATAGTCCACTTTGGGCGCCAATGCCAGTCACTGTACCATCTGGAGAGGCGAAAATAATGCCGACTGTTGTACCGGACGATTGCACACGGCGTTCGATTCTCTACCTCCAAAACGGTGGCTGTTCACTTTTGCCGACGTCGTCGCCACCGTCCAGAGATGGTAGTTTAGCTATATTGTCAGCACATACTTGTGCGCTCTACGGCTCGTTTTTACAGCGTCATTATTATGGACAACTGGCTAGCCTACCGCGACCATCTCAACACATCGCGAGATAAGTGCTTCCGAGCGTGGCATATTATGAAATGTGTTTCACCAACTGATTACGAAGATGTCGTGTCGCTATCGAAGCTGTCTTGCAATGTCACACCAATCTCGTATTCACTTGAAGCTCGATTACGCATCGTTTATATATGACGGTGCCGGTAGCTCCGTGAATCGGAAGCTTGACACAGTACACCACACAGCATTGCGGATCGCCGCAGGGGAATTTCGGACGTACCCAGCTGCGAGTTTTTTGGTAGGGGCCCATGAGCCATCGTTAGCAAACAGACGCGAGAAGCTGGGATTCCGGTACGTAATAAAGCTGAGGCAGCTTCCAGCGCATCCCACATACAAATCCATTTTTGCACACCGTATGTTGTCGATTTTCCGCGGGCAAAGAGGTGAAAGACAGCGACCATTTTGCGTCAGAATCCGCTCGCTACTTCAAGAGGCTCAAATCCCACTACGAGGTGTGGCGATGATGAAACACATGCAAATTCCACCGTGGGAACTCATCTCACCCGAAATTGATGTCTCCCTCGCGACTGCCAAAAAAAGACAAACTGTCCCAAAGCTTTTCAGAGGAGAAGCCTTGGACACTGGCGGATCCAGGGAGGGGCCATTCCGGCCATGGCCCCCCGAAACGCTTAAAAGGGGGGCCATAGTGTCTTTTGCCCCCCCCCGAAACCAACAGAAGTCAACTAAATTAAAATGCAATAACCTTTGCCGAGGTAAAAAATAGCGTCTGGATGAAAGTATCTCCAATTTTAAAGGGATTAAAAAAAATTGTTTGGAAGCCAGTATGGTAGCATAGTAGATTCTGACACACATCGAGGGTTCCATGCTGCTCAAGTTCTGCGTACAGCAAGAGTTGACAAAATCGGATCCGCCAGTGTGTACACGTGCACGAACGTTGACGTGGTACAAGACGTTGAACGTGAACGTGAACGTTTTGGTAAACAAGAACACAAATCCGGTGACATAGAAACGGTGGAGGTAGGATGGGGCCCCCACAAAGGAAATTATGTTGTGAATTATTATTTTTATTTTTATTTTATATATATTTAAATTATTATTTTAAAAAATCGGCCTCTTTGCCAAATAGTGGTCGAAATCCGGTGCTTTTAACCAAAAATAGTGGGAGAATGGGCACCCTCCAAATCCGTTCGACCCCTCCCCTGATGCAATTCCTAGGTACGCCACTGGGGGAGGGGAGGGGGAGGGGGCTGACGCCGAAAACCGAAAGTTGCCCCCCCTCAAGCCGGTGAGCTAGATCCGCCAGTGGCCTTGGAGCTACTATAATTGCATCGCTGCTACTCTCGAACACACACCGGCAGTTCCAAGACAATCAATGGAACTGGGTGTGCATTCGTATGTTCGACAGCAGCGATATATGGGCGCGAATGATCAATTCTGGTCGAAGCGCCCTAAAGCCCAAATAACTAACTGACAGCATCGATATCTTTTACATTACCACTACACGCGTTTGTGCATGCTGCTGAGTTCGTTGGGATTATTAAGGCCTTATGGTTTATTGAGGTTGGAGATGAAACCCTACATCTTATGGCATTAAATTCGTTGAGTAACCTTAGGGATCTTCAGTCTTTTCACCCATCAAACCATTTTGCTCAAGAAATCCCAGCACGCTTGATAGTATTGGGTAAAGCGGGTAAGATGATTCTCCTCTGTTGGGTACCGAGTCATACCAGCATCACGGGAAATGAGCTGGTCGACACTGCTGCCAAGCGTGCCGCACAGTCACGAAGGACTCGAGCTTTGTCCCTCTCCGCCAAAGATTACCGTTCGAAAGAAAATTGGCAAGAAAGCTGGACTTCCCAGGATTTAGACAAACTCCAATCTATAAAACCATTTCTGGCACCATGGGAAAACATCTAGGAAAGAAGAGGCGATTCTGGCACGCTTGCTAATAGGGCGAGAAGGGAAGGGAGAAGGGAATTTGAGAATGGATGCAAGGCTATGCTTTTTCCGATGTCGTTCATCTATGACGGTTCGAGACATACTGCTTTCTTGCCCCAATTTCATGGTGGAACGAAGACGTCACTGCAGTTCCAATTTCCACGAATTGCACAGTGCTATCCATTAAAAAGATATACCAATGCCGATACGTGGAATGCTGTGAAAAAGGAAATTTGGACGCTGCATAACCAGTAGCAGTTGATGCGCCCCTAAGCCCAAATACTCAATGAATCAACGGGAAATTGACTGAGTTTGAAGGAAGTTGTGGACGGTAAAGAAAAAAGCTCTAAGCTATGCCAGCCTAACGTAACCAACCAAGCCCAGCCTCATCTAGTCTAATCCTGGTTAATCGCCTGACCATTTTGTGTCTAAAGCTGGTCCAGTAACATTCATCATAGCATTTCAAAGGCGCATCTTGGTCGTGAAGCTGGACCGTGGTCCATTATGCAAATCGTGCAAGAGACTCAACATGCTTCCGTTCATTTTCCATACCATTGACAGTCAGTATTCAGGTCACATCGCCACTCAGACTTACTTCTGGCTCCACGGTCGTGCTCCGTTGTGGGCCAGTTTCGACCGTGGCTTTGACGCTAAGCGGGGATTCTGATGTAATAACGCCGGCACAGGTAACACGATGAATGAGGAGCAGAAGTGAGAAAACAAATTAGCTCCCATCCAGCCTGAGACTGCAAACACGCTTGTTTAGATGCAGCATTGTTGGCACCAACGCAACATGGCAGCTAGATCAAAGCCGGAGGCAGACGAGAGGACCCGGCTAACTGGTGCCAACCGTCTGACCGACATATGAAGGCCACTCGATCACGGCAGACCGTGCCACTTCTGAATTTAAGGTTACAAAATACGCAAAGTTCCAGCGGAGATCAGTTTCTTCAATAGTATTTTCCAAATGCATTTTCTTGCCTCATCTTCATGGCCCTCTGGTGATCATCTGCCACCCCGTAAATATTCTGACCAAATCGTCGATGTTGGAAGATGGAGTGTCCAACCGGTAAATGCTGAATTATTTTCGATACCGATTCAAGTGATCAGGTCTAGATGCAGCTTCATACTCTGCAACGCATTGCGGTATATACGCCAGTATATCTCGATAATGCCGGATATTTACATGTATTTTTAAAAACCACGGTATATATTGTGTGTCTGTGTGGAGACGTTTGCGATGGCCGGACAGATGGGGAACATCTGTTGGGGGACCCGTGTCGGCCGGCTGTCGCTCCGGCCGCCTCGGGAGTCTTCACACGCCCGTCAGTGAATACAGACCGAGACGGAGCGTCCCGTGTCGCTGACGATATAACAGTATACTCCCCTTATGCACACACAAGCACACACACACACACATATGTATATATATATATAACATGTTGCATATGGTATATTGCATGCTGCTTTTGGGTACATTTTCACACAATGCGGTCGCGGTGGCTCGTTTCGTACACTGCGGCGCGTTTTGACACAGTTTGGTCGTGGTGGGCCGTTTCAGTACACTTTGCTACCCTCCGAAGGCCCATTTCGGTCATTTCGAAGCATTGCAATGGCCGTTTCAGCACATTTTGATGCTCTGTGGTGGGCCGATTCCGGTGTGCTGCAGCAGGTGAGCGACGGTGTGCTGACGGGCCGACCCTGATGGCCGGCGGCGCCGTGACCGGCCGACCCTGATGGCCGGCGACCGAGCTGACCTCGGTCTGCTGTCGACCAGCCACAATGGGAGCGCGCCAACGTCGATACCGTCGGGCGGCCCGCACTGGACGCCGTGTGGAGCGAGTCATTAGCGATCGCTGGACGTCGGCCGGCCCCGGCGCGCCTCGTTCAGTGACCCAGAATCTCCGGAATGGGAGACGTGCACGTCAACAGGAACGCTTGCCGGGGGAGGGCGCTCAATTCCGCTGACACGGAGGCTCCCAGGAGAGGAGAAATCACACCAGAAACCTTTCTTTCTTTCTTGGGCAGGAAGATTTGTCCATAAGCCGGAATGTTTTTCTGGGGAGGAGATGTTCCCCAGCTACCCAGAACTCGCCTCCAGAGGGGATGGCTTCCAAGCGAGTCACTAGCTTTCCTGGAGAGAGAAAGTCCGCGGAGTGACACAGAAGGTGCCTAGCAGGTGGCCGTCTATGTAGCGGTCCAGATCCCTCTAAAAAACTAATGCCCTAATCTAGCGATCCTAATATCCCTGAAGGACTACCTTCGGGCGCTGACAAAACAAGCATTTGCGATAATTCTTTCCCGTCACAACGCAAATTAAATGGTGGGGACTTGCGAAGCTAGAGGGCATGAAAAAGGACTCGTCAAATTAATCAATAAATATGCATTACATGAAAAGTTTCTATGTTAGGTCATTTTCAGCCATTGCTACATAAATAAAAGTCATAAAGTATTAAGGCTTAATAAGAGCCACAGGGGCCCATCTGGGTTAAGCCTATCTAGAAAAGGTACTAGGAATGTACATACTCCCACCCCAATCAATCCCTTATCCCATGTTCCTAGGAAGCTATATATCCCAGCCTATCTAGCACCACTCACTTGCTACCGCAAACACCCTCAACAATCACAAGCTCCTCCCATCACACCCATCGTGCCACCATAGACAATCTCATCAGCATCACATCCCGAAGGAAGGTGCCGAATCCACTGCTAGGCACACCCCACACAAATTCATAAAGCGTTCAGACTTAATAAGAGACTCACTTGCTATTGCATAATACACTCAACAATTACAAACTCCTCCCATCATACCCATTGTGCTACCATAGACAATCTCATCAGTATCACATCCCGAAGGAAGGTACTGAATCCACTGCTAGGTACACCCTGTATAAAGTTATAAAGCGTTTAGACTTAATAAGATACTCACTTGCTATTGCATAACACACTCAACAATTTGAAACTCCTCTCAACTCCCAACTCCTCCCTGTCGATCAACCCTCCCTGGAATACAGAAAAACAAGCCCCCTATTCTTATAATGATTGTCTATGCCGTTTTTAAAGATGTTCAGTGTGTTGCTACTGACAATGGTTCCTGGCAGCTGGTTCCAGTGTTCTACTACCCTGTTGGTGAAGAAAGACTGTCTTAACCTTGTCCTGCTGTGATTAACTTTAATTTTGAATTGATGACCTCTAATTGCATCATTTCTGTTAAATTCAAACATTTCCCTGAGATATCCCTGTTCCTGACCATGAACAAATTTAAAAACCTCGATGAGATCTCCTCTCAGCCTTCTATATCTAAGTGAAAACATATTCAATTTCTTCAATCTTTCTTCATATGCCAGGTTGCCTATACCATTAACCATTTTTGTTGCCCTCTTTTGTACTCTCTCTAAAAGCCAACAATCTTTCTCATAACTAGGGGACCAAGCTTGGACACAGTATTCCAAATGTGGCCTGACATATGCACAGTAAAGCTTCCTGATGACCTCCTCACTTTTGTATGACACATTCCTCTGTATTGCCCCAAGCATTCTTAGTGCCTTCTTCCTGGCTTCTTTGGTCTGTTCTGATGCCCCCAATTTTGTGTTCAAAATAACACCTAAGTCCTTCTCCTGCTCAGTCACAGATAGTACTTGGCCACCCATCAAGTATGGAGTCTTCATATGCTGCCTACCTACATGCATGACTTTGCACTTATCAAAATTAAACTTCATTTGCCATTTTTCGGACCACTTCACTAGCTCGTCTAAGTCTTTCTGCAGCAAAACCTGCTCATTGTGCCCTGTTATTGCCCTAAGGATCTTCAAATCATCAGCAAATTTCAAAACCCGCGCTACAAGCGCGGTGTACCCGATCTTTCAAATATGAACGAGCCAAGTAATATTCCGAAATGGCCATCATATGGCACGTGACATGTGGGCTAAATGGCTATCATGTAGCACGTGACATGTGGGCTAAATGGCTATCATGTGGCACGTGCCATGTGGGCTAAATGGCCATCATATGGCACGTGGCATGTGGGCTAAATGGCTATAATATGGCACGTACCATGTGGGCTAAATAGCTATCATGTAGCACGTGACATGTGGGCTAAATGGCTATCACATGACACGTGACATGTGGGATAAATGGCTATCATATGACACGTGCCATGTGGGCTAAATGGCTATCATATGGCACGTGACATGTGGCTAAATGGCCATCATGTAGCACGTGACATGTGGGCTAAATGGATATCATGTGGCACGATGCATGAGTGCTAAACTCACATGAACATATACTTCCTGATACTTCTGGAAAGGGCTCCAAAGTTTCTGACGGTATATATCCAA
The DNA here is from genome assembly GCA_034440615.1 of Ashinkailepas kermadecensis. Classification (NCBI taxonomy): domain Eukaryota; kingdom Metazoa; phylum Arthropoda; class Thecostraca; family Neolepadidae; genus Ashinkailepas; species Ashinkailepas kermadecensis. The sequence goes on along the minus strand of JAOTOM010003668.1, from coordinate 134,168 downwards.
TAATTGATAGTCCAATGGATCGACGTCAATGTGTCTCAACCCAGTTGGCATTGGTTCGATAATAGTGCTTCTGTACATACCATCGCTACGACTGACCCTTCTGCATCAGCTCTGCACTAGGCACCTCTGTATCAATGTTGGGACTGGCGCCTCTGCATCAACGCTGTGACTGACCCTTCTGCATCAGTACTGCACTAGGCACATCTATATCAACGCCGCGACAGGCGGCTCTGCATCAACGCTGTGACTGACCCTTCTGCATCAGTACTGCACTAGGCACATCTATATCAACGCCGCGACAGGCGGCTCTGCATCAACGCTGTGACTGACCCTTCTGCATCAGTACTGCACTAGGCACCTCTGTATCAATGTTGGGACTGGCGCCTCTGCATCAACGCTGTGACTGACCCTTCTGCATCAGTACTGCACTAGGCACATCTATATCAACGCCGCGACAGGCGGCTCTGCATCAACGCTGCGACTGAACCTTCTGCATCAGTACTGCACTAGGCACATCTATATCAACGCCGCGACAGGCGGCTCTGCATCAACGCTGCGACTGAACCTTCTGCATCAGCATTGCAATAAGCACCTCTGAATCGGCGTTGCGACAGGCACGTTTGTGAGCCACCCCATCATATATTGTCACTGGAATATGTCACCCTAAGAACCAGACGAGAGACGACAGACGAGAGACGACAGACGAGAGACGAGAGACGAGAGACGAGAGACGAGAGACGAGAGACGAGAGACGTCAGACGAGAAATGAGAGACGAGAGACGAGAGACGAGAGACGAGAGACGAGAGACGAGAGACGAGAGACGAGAGACGAGAGACGAGAGACGAGAGACGGACGGGAGACGAGAGAAGATAGACGAGAGACGACAGATGAGAAACAAGAGACAAGAGACGAGAGACGAGAGACGAGAGAAGAGAGACGAGAGAAGAGAGGCGAGAGACGAGAGACGAGAGACGAGAGGCGAGAGACGAGAGGCGAGAGACGAGATGCGAGAGACGAGAGGCGAGAGACGAGATACGAGAGACGAGAGACGAGAGACGAGAGACGAGAGACGAGAGACGAGAGACGAGAGACGAGAGACGTGAGATGAGAGATTAGAGCCGAGATACGAGAGACGAGAGACAAGAGACGAGAAACGGGGGACGAGAGATGAGAGACGAGATACGAGAGCCGAGAGACGAGAGACGAGAGACGAGAGACGAGAGACGAGAGACGAGAGACGAGAGACGAGAGACGAGAGACGAGAGACGAGAGACGAGAGACGAGAGACGAGAGACGAGAGACGGGCGACGAAAGACGAAAGATGAGAGATAAGAGACGAGAAACGACAGGCGACAAGCTAGAGACAACAGACGACATACGACAGACGACAGACGACAGACGACAGACGACAGACGACAGGCGACCGACGACAGACGACAGACGACAGACGACAGACGACAGACGACCGACGACAGACGACAGACGACAGACGACAGACAAAGACGAAAGACGAAAGACGAAAGACGAAAGACGAGACGAAAGACGAAAGACGAAAGACGAGAGACGAGAGACGGGAGACGGGAGACGGGAGACGAGAGACGAGAGACGGGCGACGAAAGACGAAAGATGAGAGACAAGAGACGAGAAACGACAGACGACAAACGAGAGACAACAGACGACAGACGACAGACGACAGACGACAGACGACAGACGACAGACGACAGACGACAGACGACAGACGACATATGACATGTGACAGACGACAGACGGTAGACGTCAGACGACAAACGACAGATGACAGATGACATATGTCAGATGACGGATGACGGATGACGGATGACATACGCCAGATGACATATGACAGACGAGAGACGTGAAACGACAGACGCCAGACGAGAGACGGCAGACGACAGACGACAGACGGCAGACGGCAGACGACATACGACAAACGACAGACGACAGATGACATGTCAGATGACAGATGACGGATGACAGACGAAAGATGACACATGACAGACGAGAGACATGAAAAGACAGACGCCAGACGACAGACGGCAGACGACAGACGACAGACGGCAGACGACAGACGCCAGACGAGAGACGGCAGACGACAGACGACAGACGACAGACGACAGACGGCAGACGACAGACGACAGACGACAGACGACAGACGACAGACGACAGACGAAAGACGAAAGACGAAAGACGAAAGACGAAAGACGACAGACGACAGATGACAGATGACAGAGGACAGATGACATACGACAGACGCTAGACGACATACGACAGACGACAGACGACAGACGACAGACGACAGACGACAGACGACAGACGACAGACGACAGACGGCAGACGACAGACGACAGACGACAGATGACAGATGACAGAGGACAGAGGACAGACGAGAGACGTGAAACGACAGATGGCAGACAGCAGACGACAGACGATAGATGACAGACGAGAGACGTGAAACGACATACGCCAGACGAGAGGGCAGATGACAGACGACAGATGACATATGACAGACGACAGACGACAGATGACAGATGACAGACGACATATGACAGACGACAGACGACAGACGAGAGACGTGAAACGACAGACGCCAGACGAGAGACGGCAAACGACAGACGACAGATGACAGACGACAGATGACAGATGACGGAGGACAGATGACAGACGAGAGACTTGAAACGACAGACGGCAGACGAGAGACGTCCGACATTCAGATCAGTCAGATCCGATATGCCACATCAGAATTTGCAATGTCACTGTACTACCGTAACGGTGTTGGCCTATCCTTAATAACAATGTACACCATATATTTAGCACGGGTTTTAATTCTGAACCCAAGATTCCAAGACGGCAAGTGAAAAACACTGAAGTAAAGACACACGGAAGAACCTTGACATCCGGAAATGTTTCCCATATATCCATTGTGGGGAATGTTTTTCTCTTCTGTTGTTTGTGTTCGCCAACAATCAATATTTGTCCTTCCTTCTTAAAACCACCCATTTTCTTTTTCCGTGCCCCTTGGCGCGCCATCGTCCAGTTTGGAGTGTGATGTGCCGTGCTGTTCCAGAGTTTGCTGTGCCCGTGCCGTGCCCCTGCCGGTATTTGGGACAAAGTGGCTCGCCTGCCACTTTGCCATATGTCATCTGTCGTCTGGCACAAGGTGGATCATCTCATCTGTCGTTTGTCGTCTGCCGTCTGCCTGACTCCTGACCTGATCACAACACCAGCCTTGTGTGCTTTCCCATCGGTCACCTGCAAGGCTGCGCCGTCCTTCCGCGCACGTCTGATCACTCACCATGTAATATCCGGCGGCACACGTCCGCCTCTGGTTATCAACATCCGCTGCGGTATTTGTGTGCCATCCCCACTCAACTCAGCCGGTTGTCTGCCGCCGCACCTGCTCCTATGACACCACCTCTCTCATTGTTATTCACCATCGCTTGCCCTCGCCTGGATTATTGCTAGCATACGGTGCCTACCAGACCGCTGGGCGAGTGAGAGCAAGCGGCGCTGTATATCAATCATGAAATATAATCATAGAATATGCCTTCAGTGTTTATACAGCTATGCCGTGCGAGTGCATCACCCGCCCTGTCGCAAACCACTGGCTGCATCACCACCACCCTCACTGCTGCGAACCCCTGGCTGTGTCATCATCACCCTCTCTGCTGCAAACCCCTGGCTGCGCCACCATCACCCTCCCTGTCGCGAACCCCTGGCTGCGTCACCATCACCACCCGGGCCGCGAACCCCTGGCTACGTCACCATCACCACCCCTGCCGCGAACCTCTGGCTGCGTCATCATCACCACCCCGGCCGCGAACCCCTGGCTGCGTCACCATCACCACCCCTGTCGCGAACCTCTGGCTGCGTCACCATCACCACCCCTGCCGCGAACCCCTGGCTGCGTCACCATCACCACCCGGCCGCTAGTGCCTGGCAGCTCGCCAATCGGCGATTCATTATCCAAAGATGAAAGAGCCCGGACGAAAGAGGGCGGATGGGTCGGCGGCGCGAGCGCGGCCGAGATCACATCGAGAGCTGGCAATAAGCGAGATAAATGTCCCCGGCGGCGTCGGCGAGACACAGGCGGCCACCAGCCGGCCACCAGCCGGCCGTACAGCGTCGACTCCGCAGCAAAACAACTGTCACCAAGAGGGACGGACGGCGTGGCGGCGCCGTCACAGGTGTGAGGCTGGCGGAAGCTGACGCGACTGCTCACTCGGAATATATTCTGCGCCCAGAGCCGATGGAATTGAATGTGGTGTTGTGATTTGCATAGCGCACCAATACTCGAGTGTCTTGTATTGCCTTGTGGTGGTGGGCATCCTCGATCTCATCCGGTTAAAGTCGAAGTCAAGCCACCATTGATGTGATCCTAGTATTAGGTTCCACTGAGTGTGCTGGACCAGCGAGAGAAATTGTTCAACTGATACAATTGTCTTATCCATCTAAGTGAACACTGCTAGTGGTTTTATAGCTTCACGGGCAGAAGTGACAGTTCAACGCAAATATCCTCTCTCTCCACGAATGTTACCCTCACATCCCTCAATGGCGGCGCAAAAACAGTCACACCGCAACGATTAAGGGAGCCCAATTTTCCATCTTCCAGTTTTTGCAGCCGCCGCCGGTCCATCGAGTGTTCCAATCCCTAAAAGGTGGAGAAATACATTGGTGGCCCCTTCGTTGCCAGAATTGACCTCTGTCTTCAAGATGGCTGGATGATAAATTGCATTTGATCACATGGAAAAGGTAAGATTTATATGCCGAAGGTGGCTTTGATGTCCCAAAAATCATCGACACAGGTACCCGAGCATAAACAACTGTTTTGAAATTACCTTCATGACATTATTAAGGCTACATGTCCATCATTTCACCCAACGCGCTCATCGTAACTACCTGAGAAACCGAAAATCTGCCGAGTTGCAAGAAGAAATGAAATTCCTCTTCGAAGTTTTCCGAATGTCGACAAGAACGTATGCATCTAACAAAATAAGACTGATAGAAGAATTGTGTTCGGAGATTCCGTTGGAATATATATTACCTTTATATCATTATTTTGATGTTATTCCTGTGGTATGCTATGGGATCTTCCGTGATTTAAAAGTATTCTCCCAGTCACAGGTCCTTCGCATCTTAGCAGTTAAATGGATTCTAGCTCAGCGGATCGCAGGCCTATTATTTTCCCATACTCACTGCAGGTGTTTAAATGAGCAAGGCCGTTGTATCAAGGCTGAGGGGGGTGGGGTGGGGGTGAGGGGGGGGGGGCGGGAGGTGCTATTATACGAGACACTAATCAGGGGTGCCACCTTGCGAAAACAAACAAGGGGTGCTACCACCCGAGAAACTAACAACAAGCACATTGTCTAGCATTATGTTATCGCCCTGACAAACGAACCGCAACGCTAACAAGGCTGTTCAAAGAGTCGCAAATGCATTTCTCGCTGCCATCAGGAGCATATTGTTTTCCCCGCAGAATAATAATTTAAATGCCCCCCCCCCCTCCGATACACCTACGGCTGTCTGGCGGGCAGCTAAGCTTTTCTCTAAGCTCTTAAATTTGTGCGTAGTTGGGATTTTTGGGCGCGTCAGCTGCTTCGGCTATATTGCGCCAACTGAACCCGAAGTTTACCCCAATATCCTCAGTGAAGTTGTTTGCATAGCGCGATCTAATTTCGTCTGGAGAACACATTGTCTATTTAAATTCACTTCTCGCACAGCAAAGTGTCCGTTTCTGTGAGGAGCCGTGGCGCCACGTCGCTGGTGTCGCGTGACATGTCACTGTCTATCCGCCGCGACGCCGCTCAGTGAATCGCGCACCTCAACCGGCATCACGACAGCCGGGAGCTAAAAATACGTCCTCGATTGAGCCTGCGGAGTGATGGGTACCGCTCAGGAAAAGTTGTGTTCTGTAGCCGGTGCACGTTTAACGTAATGACCAGAATGTGGATGCAATGAACTTGGATGGTGGCAGGTGGAGCGCCCCATTAGTCCTGAGGATAAGCACGGCTGGGGAGTCTGCCCGACGCACCGCCGAACTCCACGGCCATCAGTGCTTGCCCATCCCATCATCAGTTACCCAGCTGGCAATTCACGACGGGATAGTTTGCTTTACACCGACACTCGATAGCATATTCCCATGCGGCGGTCAAGAGACTCCACCCCGCTTCCCCAGTGAGGTCATTTGCGTACCGTCTTTAGACCGCTGAGACTAGTGGTTTAGGGAGGCGTGTTCTTTTATTTCTACCATTTCCCTGGTGGTCACGTCACTCAACGGTCTGTTCGGTATTACGCTACACTGAAGGACATTTGTGAAATTGGAATATGCAATGCAGACATATATATATATATATATATATATATATATATATATATATATATACATATATTTAGATATATATATGGATATATATATATATATATATATATATATATATATATATATATATATATATATATATATATATATATATATATATATATATATATATATATATATATATATACATATATATACATACATATATATATATATATATATATATATATATATATATATATATATATATATATATATATATATACATCTATTTATATATGCAAAGCAAACATATTAACAAGCAGTAAATCGAATATACGTTAAAGAAAAACCAAATAAATATCAATAAATAAACGTAATACATTAATGGTTTGTAGTAACTGGCGTGATGGAATAGTGCATTTACAATTTCAAACTGATATGAATGATGAATCATGGTTCGAGAGGTAATCGCGTGGGGAAAGAAACTCCTGGCACATTTGCTGCAGTCGTCAGTGCTGGAGTTTTAATAAGTCCGATTCGTCTCACACCATCCCACATTGTATCAAGCCATACTGGAGCCACAGTTTATCATTAGTATAGCTTCCGGGAAGACATGATCATGCGGTGTGACAAGCTGCGTAAGCTAGAATGCATGTAAGCCCAGAGAACCCGAAAAAATCACTGACATGTGCTCACGAAATATTGCACAGTATTCGCAGCTGCTTACGCCATTGTTTGTCGTTGTAAACATTGTTGGGATTACTACCCGCTCGATGCCGACGTTGCCCACTTATCCTACTCCTGTTGTGAGGGTGAACAGCACGAGCGGCGGAGTGTACCCGATGTGCTGGGTATCCGTTTTCCAGGAAAAGAGTTGTCATCTTCGCAAGGCTCCGCTCGCATGAAATAGTATCGGTGGAGACTCGTGCTGCTCTCCTCATTTGGGATGTTAAAACGGCCTTTTTAGTAGCCATCGGGTGGGCCGAATCATAGTGCAAGATGATGGGGGCTGCCATAGGTTTAAAGTACAGTTCGGTGGTGTAGCTCCCATCAGCCTGAACTACAAACAACGTATCAAGAAATGGAATCGAACTGCTATGACCAGTGTGTTCTAAGGTGAACTTGATGCTGGAGTGTTGTTGGTTAATTTCTGCAAAGAAGTCGAGCAGAGAGGCCAAGCCATGTGTCCAAACACCAAAAATATCGTCTATATACCTCATGTAGAGAGCTGGTTTCAAATCATACGAAGCTAAGAAGATCGACTCAAGGCGGTGCATAAAAGCAATCGCTAAAGGAGGTGCACATCGGTTACCCATAGCCACTCCTTTTGTTTGCTTGTACATGGAGTTACCGAAACGTATGAGGTTATTGCTGAAAATATGTGTTAGTAATTTCACACAGTCCTGTACCCCAATCCCGAAAAGACAAATGTCATCCAGATTGTCCTCGATTAGACGAATCACAGCATCTATTCCCTCCTTTATCGGAATGCTGCCATATATATTTTTCACGTCCATGGTGAAAACAATACTGCCTTCCGGAAGTTTGGTAGGGAACGTTTCTTTCACCCTCTGTAGGTACGACTCCGTGTTTGTCAGATGGGCGGGAACCAACGCTAGTATCTGGACCAGAATCTTGCTCAAGAACCAAGATAACTTGTCTAGGGGGTCACTACTCGCCGACACTATAGGGCGCAGTGGAACCTCTAGTTTGTGGTTTTTGGGGAGCCCGTATAATTCCGCTGTGCGGCTGGAATGAGGAAGGAGAGATAACACTATGTCTTTATGTAACTTCCCTGATAAAGTTTCCTTTATAATAGTACATGTTTCAATTTCGAGACGTTTGGTAGGGTTTGGTTGGGAAGAAATGCTCTGATAATCGTCCGTTATTTTACTGGCTTTTTCAATGTAATCCGTTTTGTTTAGCACGACGAATCCTTTGCATTTATCTGACGGCTTTACTATTACATTATCGTTGTTTTTCATTTCCCGAAGTACTTCCCTCTGTTTCGCATAATTGTCCGACCTTTTGTTCGATGCTTTGTTGTGATATTTATATGCTTTTAGAACTTTTGTTTTTAAATCTTTCAACTCAGATTCTTATTGAGTTGTGGCTCTCGGTGGTTTGTATGCAGGAGTGTCGGGAAACATGGGGCGACGCTTTGAATGACCTGTGCTAGAGGTGCTTTGTGATAAGCCTGCCCGCGGTACCTGAGGTACAGTTTGCTGTTTTGTCTCCCTCACATTCCTCCACCGCAAACCATAGATCGCCCTTTCTACGCCTGATTCTGCCTTTTCCAAGCAGCTACGATCTACTTTTTGAGCTAACGCAAAATTGGGGCCTTTGTCAAGCAATCCCAATATATCTGAGTCTAGAGGTAACCTACTTAGATTAGACGTGCGATTTGTACGATATATGTTAATATATGATTCTCACGCCCCTCTCATATTCGACAGTGGGCATTGGTAGGAATTGTAAGTACAAGTAAAACGGATCATGATTAAGAGGAAATATTCAAATCCAAATGCATTGTACGCCCCTTGGTTTTCGTCACCTGGCTATGCTGAATAGTTAATGCGGATTAAAAACAGGCCTTTACACCTGCATTATATACAGGTGAATATTATGCGTATGAATATGATTGAATATGAATATTATTATTATATGCAGGTGATTATTCACTTTTCACGTGCATTCCTCACGTCATATTGCATGTGAAGTGTTACTGAAATTGCAATGTGTGGGTGCTAATCAACCTGTACTCTTACGGGCGAATGCTACTTTTAGTATTTATGGTGATCAGCATCACTTGTCTCCATGTCGTAAGCGATTCATTTTAGCTGTGGGATGTTAAAAACACATGCTATCTAAGATCAGCCGTGTCGATGCTTTAGTGTTTTATGCTCATTGAAGTCGACGTTAGCCTGCTAAGGTCGACAAATAGCGGAACATAATTTCAGCTGGCTTAAATGCCAACCCTGTCCCACTTGTCATGCGTTTTGTAGACTTTAGTGGTGCATGATATGTTCGACATATGATTCCACATCTGTCTTCACTATATCTCTCCTCTGTGTATTTGGGACGGGCACAAGTCGCAAAATGACCGGAAAGCAAATTGCACATTTTATTGCTTTCATTAAGATAATGTTAGCACACAAAGTGGAGCACTCCGAAACTCTTCGGTTGCAAGTGCAGAAATCATCCATTGTTGCTTTTACAAACTAGCAGTAAGTGCAACATGCCTGAAAACTGCGACCACAAAGAACCGTTTGGCCATTGCGATCGTAGGGGGAAATTGGACTATTGCTTCTCCAAGTGCATGCGGTCAGTGGGCAGCACACACCCAGCCATTATCCCTCTAATTTATCACTCTTGACGACGTACAGACATACTGCAGTTTATACTTTGCACGTGCATGCAGGTATAAAATAAAACGATAGCAACAATGTAGGCACCTATATTGAACAAATCGAAGCGAAATACAGTGAGATTGTCCAGAAAAAATTATCCTTCCCTCTCTTTGTTTTGTGTTCCTGATCAAACCGGTTAATTACGCTTCTTTTCATTTGAAAACGTAAACAGATAGATTTCATGTCAACATTTCTTTCCGTTGCCTTGAGAGAAATATTGTACGGCACGGTTTGTATACTTCGAGAGGAGAGGGGTGGGAGGGGGATCAGCTCCGACCAGACCACGGTTCGGCTTAAAATGTGGCCGCTGAGGAATACGGCTAAGCCACTTCTCTTTGTGTTTCGTGTAGGAGTTGAGGCTCCAGGGAGGCGGTAAGGGTAGGTATCTAGGTAGTAGATGGTGAGTAGTAGAAGCAAAAGATGTTAAAAATTATATTTGTGGCCGTGAATCGAGTAGCATACCATAGGTAAATGTATTTATGTCATAGTGTACACAAAGGAAAATAGCTCAACATAGCACACGTCATGCAATCGTTTGGCCGTCGGTCCATAGCCTGTGATGACAACCGCCATGTTTCAGACATTAATGAAGTTTATTACTTCCATACTGAGGTGTGGTTATGTCGAGGTACATAACTCCCTGCCCCCCCCCCCCCCAACACACACCGAGCTACTACCACCTAAGCAAGATACGACAAAATTTCGGCAACAGCGAGGAAGAATGCGTGCCACCACGAGATGCGGACAAGTATAAATAAAAACACTTCCATTGTGTGTGTTATACTACATAGACACAGTAATTCAACAAACAGGAAATACCTTTTCTACCTGGTCAGTGTTCAGTGTTAAGTGCCGGTGCTCAGTGCCTGGTGTTCAGTGTCCGGTGTCCCTTGTCCGGTGTGCAGTGTCCGGTGTCCACTATCCATTGTCCGATTTGCCTTGTCCACTATCCAGTCTTATTGAATGTGCCCTGTCTTCAACAGCTAGTCTCCTATGTCCAGTGTCTAGTATCTGCTCTGGTTCGAGCGACTGTCGGGGTATCCAGCGGACACCCGGGCGACTGTCGGGGTACCCATTGAATGCCAGGGCGACTGTCAGGGTATCCAGTGGGCGTCCGGGCGACTGTCAGGGTATCCAGTGGACGTCCGGGCGACTGTCGGGGTATCCAGTGGACGTCCGGGCGACTGTCAGGGTATCCAGTGGACGTCCGGGCGACTGTCAGGGTATCCAGTGGACGTCCGGGCGACTGTCAGGGTACCCATTGAATGCCAGGGCGACTGTCAGGGTATCCAGTGGACGTCCGGGCGACTGTCAGGGTATCCAGTGGACGTCCGGGCGACTGTCAGGGTACCCATTGAATGCCAGGGCGACTGTCAGGGTATCCAGTGGACGTCCGGGCGACTGTCGGGGTACCCATTGAATGCCAGGGCGACTGTCAGGGTATCCAGTGGGCGTCCGGGCGACTGTCAGGGTATCCAGTGGACGTCCGGGCGACTGTCAGGGTATCCAGTGGACGTCCGGGCGACTGTCGGGGTACCCATTGAATGCCAGGGCGACTGTCAGAGGTATCCAGTGGGCGTCCGGGCGACTGTCAGGGTATCCAGTGGACGTCAGGGCGACTGTTAGGATATCCAGTGGGCGTCCGGGCGACTGTCAGGGTATCCAGTGGACGTCCGGGCGACTGTCGGGGTACCCATTGAATGCCAGGGCGACTGTCAGGGTATCCAGTGGGCGTCCGGGCGACTGTCAGGGTATCCAGTGGACGTCAGGGCGACTGTTAGGATATCCAGTGGGCGTCCGGGCGACTGTCAGGGTATCCAGTGGACGTCCGGGCGACTGTCGGGGTACCCATTGAATGCCAGGGCGACTGTCAGGGTATCCAGTGGGCGTCCGGGCGACTGTCAGGGTATCCAGTGGACGTCAGGGCGACTGTTAGGATATCCAGTGGGCGTCCGGGCGACTGTCAGGGTATCCAGTGGACGTCCGGGCGACTGTCGGGGTACCCATTGAATGCCAGGGCGACTGTCAGGGTATCCAGTGGACGTCCGGGCGACTGTCAGGGTATCCAGTGGACGTCCGGGCGACTGTTAGGACATCCAGTGGACGTCCGGGCGACTGTCAGGGTATCCAGTGGACGTCCGGGCGACTGTCGGGGTACCCATTGAATGCCAGGGCGACTGTCAGGGTATCCAGTGGACGTCCGGGCGACTGTTAGGACATCCAGTGGACGTCATGGCGGGCCTCGCATCAATGGTGATTAGCGTCGTTTGTCCAGGCGATCGATTCGGGCACGGCCCCGGTGACGATTCCTGCTCTCGTGTTCGGACGATGACGTATCCGGAGTGGGCTCGTGGCCGGCGGGCGGCAGGTAGCCTGAAGTCCGCCGCTGTTCTTGGGCCGAGGCGTGACAACAACAACATTAACAACATTGACAACAACTCTGAACAAGCACAACAACGGCAACAAACACAGACAGAAACAAAAACATGGCAATGGCCACAAACGCCACACACAGCCCACGATGGGCACCAACACACGATCTCGTCCGCATGAGCAGTCAAATTTCCGAATGCGTTGTGATTAGGAAAACTTGCGAAAATGTTGTTGAGCTTTTCGGATATTTTGATGTCAGGAGTCCGTTTACCAGAGCAGTATTTTCGTGAGCTTTCCTAATCGCGCCGTATTCAGAAGTTTCGCCGTTCATGCAATGATTGTAAATGACACGCCTTTAATTCGTAGAAACTCAAGTTCTGAGTGTTGATTGCTGTTTTCCAGTGTGCTTCCGCTCGGGTTTCTCAGCACGTGAGTGAGCGATGCTGCGTTGCAAGGCGCGCCGCACCATAAGGATCATTTATGGCCTATTCTATTTAATTTATATAATTTCCACTCTATTATACGAGTCCTCGAGGCAAATGCGTGAAGAAGCGATCAGGTTAATCCGCTTCTTTTGATTGCTGGCCAGTGTGGGTGCCCGAAGATTGAGGAGAGCGAGGAGATACCTTATTGCGAAACGTCAAGACCGCCTGGTTAAAAAGCTTTTGCTTTATTTTATTCCTTTACTTCAACCGTCAATGTTTTGCTTCAGAGGTTTGAACCAATTTTTCCTCGGTACCGGCACGTAGCGCCACGTGCTACGTGCCACGTGCCACGTGACGCCACCGTGGCGCAGTCCTAGTCGGTCGGGTCGGAAGGCACCGCAAGAGCTCCACCCACTGTGCAACCCAGCGAGACATTGTCCGCACCGTCTCCCACGCCGGCTGTCTGGTTAGTCGGATACAGTCGATGGACGTCGATCAGTGTGGCAAGAGTTTTTTTAAAAAATATTTGTGACGGTGCAAATAATCTCAGCTATGTCTGATGTTGCCTCGGTATGCCATCTTAGGTACTTAATGCTTGATACTACGGCCTCGAATTGAAAATCGACTCATCGATGTTCAATGCCACCAATGGATAAATATTTGCTCGGTGGAGAATAAATGCAAGGCTCCCCATCTACACGTCCAATGGTGACATAGATTGAATATTTATCTGTGTTATCAGGTTCTGCTGCTCTATTTGAATTTCTGCTAATGGTTTTCTGTAGCTTCTGTAGTCATCGTAAACTTTTCTTCATGCTGAACTGATAGCCCATGGTATGCCCCAATCCTATTTTGTGTTACCTTCATCTGCATAGGATCCAACCATAAATGTTCTATTCTCTCACTACACACACTGCCTTTTGCACACCCACACACATACACACACACACACACACGCACACGCACACGCACGCACACGCGCACGCACACTCACACGCATATATATATATATATATATATATATATATATATATATATATATATATATATACATAAATATATATACCACGCATATAAGATGCCATGTCGCCGGGTGGTAGTTACCAGACCGGTATTACCCTTGGTCGTTGTGTGGATGTTCAGAACTCGCTGAAATATCCGAATGCGAGCGACCTCAATCAGCTCGTATATCAGCCGCAGTGTTTCGCTGTTCTCTGGAGTCGAACACTTTTGTAGACTTTCACTGAGCCGCGAAGTTGCAGACAGAGCGGATGTGTTGGACGGCGCGACATTTTGGCCACACGGTGCCGTGTGCCGCTTGTCTCCGGCAGCCGACGCAAGACCACGGTGTTGGGACGTGGTGGCAAAACACCAAAACAACAGCGGGACGGCAGTGGAATACAAACCGGCCCAATGATATTGCAGAAGGACGTGTGTGTGTGTGATCTGCTGTGAAAAAGATGGCATCACATTCTGGCATCCAAGGGTATGCATCGGTGGAGTCCAACACAGATGCTATTATTTCGTTTCCTCTGACGGGCATTGCATCGCAGGTCCACATAATTACACGGCTACATCAGGTATTGTGCTGGCTATGTCGCGCCGTATCTGAGAACCACGCTTTGTGGGCGCAATTCTAAAGAAAAGACGTAAATGTCCGGAATAATGCGTCTCTCAGCGTCCCATCAAGATGGCTTAATAGCCTAACAACTGTGATTTATAGCCGGTCCAGGTGAAAAGTATTGCCTGGTATATGTTCCTTCGCGATGATTCAGTGTTGATAGCGACTGACGTGATTTCACGCCAATCTAATCGCTGATCCATGCTGACCTAGCTGCTGGCCGATATCGACCGCTGATCCATACTGACAGGAACTGTCCCATATCACCCCCTCCACTCACCCAGTCTGACCAACAGTGGCGCAGCTGCTGGCCGACACCGTCTGACCTGCTGCTGATCTATGCTGACCGACACCGTCCGATATTGCGCCACACTGACCCAGTATGACCTGCACTGACCCAGTCTGACCTGCACTGACCCACGCTGACCCACACTGACCGGCACCTCCTGACGCGGCGCGGTGTGCCCGCAGACTGTTCGAGCAGCACAGCTCTCTGCTGCACCTGTTCGACAAGCTGCGCCAGCTGGCCGACAGGGACGCCCAGGCTGAGTCGCTCGAGCTGGCCGAGCACGCCACCAGGGTGATGGCCACCCTGGACGACAGCATCCGCGCGCTGGAGGACGTGGACGCGTTCCTGGCGCTGCTGCACGGCATCGGCTCGGCGCACGCCAAGATCCCCGGCTTCCGGACCGAGTATTTCTGGGTGAGCACCGTCGGTAGATGGGTGGATGCGGTGGGGTAGATGGTGGGGTAGATACAGTGGCGGTGGTTCAGTCACCTTCACTGCCTCAGGGCTAGTGGTGGCAGTCCGGGTAAGGCTCATTGCTGGACGCTCCCGTGGAGGTGGTAATACAGGTAAAGACAATGCCGGAAGGTTGGCCGTGGCGGTGGTAATACAGGTAATGACACTGCCGGAAGGCTGGCCGTGGCGGTGGTAATACAGGTAACGACACTGCCGGATGGCTGGCCGTGGCGGTGGTAATACAGGTAAAGACACTGCCGGAAGGTTGGCCGTGGAGGTGGTAATACAGGTAAAGACACTGCCGGAAGGTTGGCCGTGGCGGTGGTAATACAGGTAAAGACACTGCCGGAAGGTTGGTCATGGCGGTGGTAATACAGGTAAAGACACTGCCGGAAGGTTGGCCGTGGCGGTGGTAATACAGGTAAAGACACTGCCGGAAGGCTGGCCGTGGAGGTGGTAATACAGGTAAAGACACTGCCGGAAGGCTGGCCGTGGAGGTGGTAATACAGGTAAAGACACTGCCGGAAGGCTGGCCGTGGAGGTGGTAATACAGGTCAAGACACTGCCGGAAGGCTGGCAGTGGAGGTGGTAATACAGGTAAAGACACTGCCGGAAGGTTGGCAATGGAGGTGGTAATACAGGTAAAGACACTGCCGGAAGGTTGGCAGTGGAGGTGGTAAAACAGGTAAAGGCACTGCCGGAAGGTTGGCCGTGGCGGTGGTATTACAGGCAAAGACACTGCCGGAAGGTTGGCAGTGGAGGTGGTAATACAGGTAAAGACACTGCCGGAAGGCTGGCCGTGGCGGTGGTAATACAGGTAAAGACACTGCCGGAAGGTTGACAGTGGAGGTGGTAATACAGGTAAAGACACTGCCGGAAGGTTGGCCGTGGCGGTGGTAATACAGGTAAAGACACTGCCGGAAGGTTGGCAGTGGAGGTGGTAATACAGGTAAAGACACTGCCGGAAGGCTGACCGTGGCGGTGGTATTACAGGCAAAGACACTGCCGGAAGGTTGGCAGTGGCGGTGGTAATACAGGTAAAGACACTGCCGGAAGGCTGGCCGTGGCGGTGGTAATACAGGTAAAGACACTGCCGGAAGGTTGGCAGTGGAGGTGGTAATACAGGTAAAGACACTGCCGGGAGGCTGGCCGTGGCAGTTCAGGAAAGACCGACTGCTGGAAGGTTTGGTGGCGATGGTTGAGGTAAGAACCAGGACCGGAAAGTTTGGTGTCGATGGTACTATACCGGAGGCTTGGTAGCGATGGTATGTACCATACCGGAAGGTTTGGTGGCGATGGTACCATACCAGAAGGCTTGGTGGCGATGGTGCCATACCGGAAGGCTTGGTTGCGATGGTACCATGTCGGCAGGTACAGTATCATAGTAGCGTATCGTGGGTAGTGTCATTGCCGAGGGCTTGGCAGCGGTTTTTGAAGTAAATCCCATGAGCGATTTAGGTGAACACCACAACCGTCTACGGCTCTATCGTCAGCGTTTATGCTGAACAACTATTCCCATTGAATATCGAGAAGGGAGGGATTTTTTTAGCACACTCAAACGATCACTTGTGGTTGGAAGTTGGAAGCACGCCGAAGAGTACCTGTAAGCACGAGGGCGTGGATTAGAGACCGCAGGTGGATCAGCCGACCCGTCTGTTAAAATGAAGGATGAAAGCTATCTGTTTGACCCCCATCTTGGCCACGCATTACCTGTTTATAATCTGTCTGTCTATGTTTATAACACATCTGTCTAAAATTCAGAACTGTACTGTACTGTGTCCGCAACACATTGGCTGTATAATGTGATTGAAAAAAAAAAAATGCAATTAGAAAGATGATATATCTTTGACTTGCACGGTTATAGACCGACGTGTCGTCTAATATTTCCATATGTAAAAGAATGGCATGCAAATTATAATCTTGTTTTAAGAAACACGACCATACGAATTCCTTTAAACATCAAACACTATCCAGAGATGTCACTAGCAAGAACTCCGAAAGCATCCTGAACACTCCCGCAAATCAAATCTGGATCGGTCACTACTAAGTAGAAGAGTCCTGTATACACTGCATATGTTATGCAGGCACCACGTACCTACTCACGCTAATATGGCCAATGGGCACTGCATGGCCAATGTAGTCGATGCGCCCTAAAGCCCCAATAATCTAAAGCCCCTAAAGCCCCAATAACTGTATGCTGGAGAAGGTTGGGTAAGATCCGAACACGCTTTAGAGTTCCGGCTCTGATGGGATGACGAGGTGTGCTGGAAACTAGCAGTTTGCAGCCAATACACAGCCTCGTCTGTCGGCTACACGTCAATGGCAAGCAAATGGGAAAAATGTTAGCTTGGCTCCACATTCAAAACCACAGGTGTACTCACCTTAACTGTCTGAATTTACACCAGTGGGTGAAGCTAAGCAAGGTGTGGTGTGTGGTGGGTTTGGACAAGGGCTGTCGAACACGATCGTGCTGTTCTGCTGGCCGAGTAGGTATGATGCAGGCTGATGTGCCGACGCAATCCGGCTTATCCCAATCATATCAGCCGCACACCATTTCCCCGGTGGGGAGACAGACGGTCGGAGCCGCGTAAAAGGTCCTTCCGTAATCCCACACAGAGATTCGTAATCCTCGGCGACTGGAGATGCCCGCTCGTGTTGGTCCGGTACAGTTGCCGGGGAAACAGAAAACGGCCACCTGACAAACACTCCCAAGGCGCATTCAGTACTACGCACAGAGACGAAGAACCAGAACCGGACCGAACACTCACTCACTGTCTGCAACTACCTGGCCTCTCACTGTCCAGATCTACTCACCTCTCACTGCCCTGACCTATCCCGCCTCTCACTGCCCGTGCCTACTCACGACTCCACTTTGAAGTTCATATGTCGATGTCGATGCATCTGCCGATTGGAATCGACCCAGGACAGTCGAATCCAATCGGCTGATGCACCTTGAACACCCCTATGGCACCCCACGATCATCACATCTAGCAGTGGGGATGAAAAAGCTCATCAGCAAAGTGTAAAGCAAGTTCACTATGCACGTGACAAATTGCAACTTAAGTTGCAAGAACCGGAAAACGGCCACGTCTCTCGCGCCACATGCCGAACACGGAAGCGACGCGACCTCATCTGACAGTAAGCGCGCCGATGCATGCTGACCGCCTCTCACTGCCCGGACCTACTCAAGAATCCACTTTGAAATTCATGTGTCACAATCCAGGACAGTCGATCCCAACAGTACATCTTGCGGAAAGCGAACAATCCGTCTTACCCGAATCATTGTGCCGACCGAGCCATACCCACCCTCCCCAATATGTACTGCATGTCACTAAAAGTACCGTGCAAGACACTCGTACCTCATGCCTCTTCTGCCTTTGATACTGCCAGCAGCGCAACGGGCTGGGCCAATAGGGGAAATATCCCCCGTCATCCCGGAAATAAGGAATTTCGGAGCGCGATGTGCACAGAAAATGTGTGGAGGGAGGGGGGGGGAGGGACGAGAGGGGTCCCTTCCACAAAATGGTGCTTGAGAGTATCAAACGATACTGCTTTTTGGGTTCTTGGACTCATAAGGATCTTCACAGCTTTCCCACACAAGGTAAAATTACCGAAATATTGAAAGCTCTGGTGTCCTTAATTTTCTTCTCGCGCTACATCATTATTTCATGTTATGCTTACCGTGAATTTCTGCTCCGGTTACACTTATTTCCGGTTCTGCTACTATTAAGCTTCCGCTCCTACTACACTTCCACCTTGGTGAATTAGTGGTACCTAAATTATTGGTGTAAGCTAACACCATTTTTCTGCTCACCCTGCACCGCTATTCCCGTCTTCACTGTGGCCATGAAACCGCTACTGAATAGTGGAAAATGTGTGCTATTTTTACTTCTACCACTGATTTTTGCTGACACCACGCTTGAGTAACCAAACTTGGGTAATTCAAAACCATTACTGGATTATCTGACCTCGAAATGTATCATAATGATCACTCACGGAGCAAACGAACACATGCACATAGGACGTGAAACTGAGTTTAAAAATACTGCGCATTTAAGCAAAGCAGTGAAAGAAATCGAAGTGCTTGTAGAATACATTTGCATTTAGCAGCATTTCTACTTCGACTATTACTGTGCGGCCAGCTGGCACATGAAAAGTTGGTGGGGCTTCCTCACACTCATGTAAGACACCCAGTGTGCTGAGAGCGCTCAGCACCGCGAGTGAGTTGTTTCCGTCTGGGCCGACCTTCCGTGCTGTAGGAGCAGGCACTCGGTGTACGGTAACTCCTCGGCTTCGAGCGGCTGAGCATGCCGACTGGATCTGACTAATGCGGTGACGCCGGTAGCACACTGCTTTTGAAGGGGCATGGCTATCAGAGGTGATTTGCACTCTGGCACTGGCGCGGTGACACAGAGTGTGCAGCAGGTTGACAGACACGTCAGAGCGGGCAGCACTCTGTGCGGGTGGCCACGCCAGAGCGGGCAGCAGGGGTTACTCTGTGCGGGTGGCCACGCCAGAGCGGGCAGCAGGGGTTACTCTGTGCGGGTGGCCACGCCAGAGCGGGCAGCAGGGGTTACTCTGTGCGGGTGGCTACGTCAGAACGAGAAGCGAGGACGTAGGCACCTTACGTTGAAACGATTCACCTGAGCTCGGATGCATTCTTGCTGCTTTACAATTGGACAGGGGCGGCGAGCTAGGCAGCTGGGCTTGCTGGAGTTGGACATTTAACTAAGGAGCGTGCACCGGAGGCAGGTAGTGATGGTCCACACGAATCCCTTTCATCTCCATCCTGGTCGCCACATTGTTGTATCACCATATTGGGAACAACGTCCTGTTGATTGGCCAGTGATCACCACGATCTAAATATCGTCTGCCGCCATGACCATTCCAGAACACTGGCTCTGGTCAATGCTACCGTCGAGACCGGACGTAATTTCCCAAGGTTCTTTTATGCGCCAATTATCGCTGGATCCCAAGATCACAAGTACGTGCAATTACGACTTACTATAATAAAGTAAGGTCGAGCTGCTATCGACGCAGGCGGTGGATTGCTGGAGGCACGTTGGGCGATTTTTGCGGTTCTAGAGTGTGCTGTGCCACACATTTTGTACTGGTTCGAAGCGGAGAGTGTTCTGGTGATCAGGCAGATAATTCAAGTGTAAGCATGAGTGATTTGGTGAAATACTGAAGTGTGAAAAACATAATAAGCTAGGAAATTGGCAATAATCTACACGGGCCTGTCCGCCAACTTTTCGCTCGAATGTCTTCTGATGTGCAAAAAAACAATAAGGTAGAAAATTCGCAATAATCCACACCGGCCTCTCCGCCGACTTCTCGCTCGAAAGTCTTCTGACGCATGTGGGTTTATTGCAGAAAACATAATAATGCAGGAAATTCGCAATAATCCACATCATTTGTCCTAACAATGCTAGTTCTAAGACTTGGGATGGTTTTGGTAAAGAGAGTTAGGCGATATTGATTGGAATGGGACATATGCAGCTATGTATCAGAATTCACTTGGTTCAGCATCAAATGTTCCAACATAAAAGCATAGGCAGTTGCCACCATATGTCACATAGTTGGCACCAATGTACTATTGAGCCGCTTACAAGTTTTGGATTCTGACCTATGCATAGGTCAGAATCCAAAACTTGATCTTTCTTGGCAACAGAACTTGGCAACAGAACTTGGCATCTTTCACATAGCTATGTGAAAGATGCCAGCGGGAATGGGAATAATGAATACACAAGCTATGCGATTGTGAACAAGTTTATGTATTTTGGAAATGCGTAGGTGAATGGTTGATGGCCTTAGCTGGAGTTCGTGACTATATACTTGGAAAGAAGATTTTATTTCGTTTGTATAGGAATACGTTTGCAAGTCATGTTGTTATCGTTCGAAAGCATGTTATGTGTGCCGGTTCGTATCTTAGTATTACACTTGTGAAAACACGACTTCTGCATGAAAGAAAGATTGAGGAAACGATTGCTGTCATGGATAGTAGTATGGTTAGATTTAATAAGAAGTGGTGCGTTGCCATTTCTTAGGGGCTGCGGTAGCTCAGTTGGTAGAGTGTCGGTCTGTTGATCGCAAGATTGTGGTCTTGAATCTCACAACCGACGGCATTTACCGAGTCCACCCGCGACCAATCGGCGTGAGAGGTTGGCGACGCTATATATCCTAGCGGTTGAATGCGTCGTAAAAAAACCTGAGGTTCTTCTTCTTCTTGTTGTCATTTCTTGATTTGCCAGATGCTTTTATCGATGTATTATGATGAGAAGATGAGCATAAATGTTGCCCTAGGAAGTGAAATATCAAACGGAAAGTAAACTGAGGTAATAACCTCGCTTAAAATTGCAGAATTATACCGGAGTTGTTATTTTTACATCCTTACCTTTCCATACTATTATGCGACACACAGAGGTAATTACATTATGTGACGCATTATATACTGTACGCAGAATTACACGGTAAACTGCAGTCGACTTTGCCGTTCTGAGGTGCCAAGAGGTGCCAAGAGGTGCCAAGGGACAGCGCAATGACCTCGTGAAGTGCCAAGGGACAGCGCACTGACCTCGGTTGGTGCCAATGGACAGTGCGGTGACCTCGTCAATTGTTGCGCGATCCGTTCCGGCAGGAAGTGCAGGCTGTAAAAATTACCTAGGTCTGGAGTTTCATAGTAAACCAATTTGCTGCGTTTAGTTTGCATTCCCTGACTTAGAGAAAATAAGAGTGTTTTAATCACTGAATCAGGTTGAATTGTTCTTTCCACTTCAAACCACCTGACTGCATCACTTCGCTTCTCCTGATCTCGTCAATTCACGTCACCCGATGTCACTTCTGACATCACTTCACATCATTGCACATGACCTGACGTCAGGTGTGCACGTCAGATGCCCACGTGTGACCGCCACACCCCGTACTCCAGGTGCCAATGCCGCTGTCTTACAAATGCACCAGATTCCGTGTGGGGCACACGAGTCAGCTCATTAGACACGATCACATTTCAGCTCTGAACAACGTTCAGCATTGGCTGTGACCGTGGCCAACTGATTTCCAACATGCTCAATTTCGTGGCACGTGTTCCACAAAGCGCGGTCGGCCCCGAGCCTCGGCTTACGCCCGTCCGCCGATTCGGCACATCACGTGCAAAAAAAACTGCATCATGTCGTCCCAACCGTTTGGGCTTTGGGCTTAATACGCAACAAGAATCGACAAAGACACCCAAGGATCGACCAAGGACAAGGATCGACAAATACACACACACACACACACACACACACACACACACACACACACACACACACAAATACTCCCCCCAACACACGTACGCAGTCACCCAAAGGCAATGTCCAACAACTTCGCTATACTATATCTCTTCCAATAACCGATGAGATTGGAATGAGAACTACTGTTCTTGGCCATGATCACGTTAATTGGTTTCATCCCCTTTGCTTAGTTAGACTTGACGCGTCCGATTCACACGCCGGGTTAGAACTTTAACCAGCAGATCCGGATTCAGGAATTTCCCAAGGGTGGGGAAAAGGGCGAACTCCAGAAGGGCTGGGGCGGCAGAATTTAGTCGAAAGGATAGTCGGAATGGCGACACCTTCGGTTTGCCCAAAAGGTTGTTGAGCGGTGGGGGTAAGTAAGAGTGTGAGATTGCGGCACATTGCTTCGGCGGGAACGTTTTGTTCTAGCCTGGACATGATTCAATTTGAGTGTTCTTTTGATTAATTTTGTCATCGGGGCAAAACGTTGTCGTAAAGAAGGGCAACGTCTGTAAACCTCAGAAAATAAAGCTTCCATGCGCTTTTGCGAGTATGGCTGTGGTCTTATTCAGGCACAGGTAACTCCAGGAATGTGCCAAGTGTGTGCTTGGGGGGGGGGGGGGGGGGGGGGGGACTCCGGAGGGGCGACATGTGGCAGGCACGGACCCAGTATTTTTTTTATATAAGGCATAGGAACACCAGTGGGTCGGGGCGGCAACTTGAAGGCTTTTTGGCACGGCGGTCCGCTGCCTGACGAATCAGCTGCCTGGCAAGCTGCTGCCTGGCGAGCTGCTGCCTGGTGAGCTGTTGCCTGGCGAGCTGTTGCCTGGCGAGCTGCTGCCTGGCGAATCTGATGCCTGGCGAGCTGCTGCCTGGCGAGCTGCTGCCTGGCGAGCTGTTGCCTGGTGAGCTGTTGCCTGACGAGCTGCTGCCTGGCGAATCTGATGCCTGGCGAGCTGCTGCCTGGCGAGCTGCTGCCTGGCGAGCTGTTGCCTGGTGAGCTGTTGCCTGGCGAGCTGCTGCCTGACGAATCAGCTGCCTGGCAAGCTGCTGCCTGGCGAGCTGCTGCCTGGTGAGCTGTTGCCTGGCGAGCTGTTGCCTGGCGAGCTGTTGCCTGGCGAGCTGTTGCCTGGCGAGCTGCTGCCTGGCGAGCTGTTGCCTGGCGAGCTGCTGCCTGGCGAGCTGTTGCCTGGCGAGCTGCTGCCTGGCGAGCTGTTGCCTGGCGAGCTGCTGCCTGGCGAATCTGATGCCTGGCGAGTATGTGCTATGTATTGGTCATCTGTGCTTTCTATATCAGCGCTACACGGCTGTTTGTCGGTTTACCAAGTGTTCAGCGGGCGAGTTGTGTAGTCGTTTTCGTTGTGTTCAGACTTTTGGTCATATATTACTGTGAGGTTAGTTACTTAGTTATTGTGGTTTAGGGGCGCATTTACCGTGAGGGAAGGAAAATATTTGCGATGTACTTGAGGTGGAGCAACAAAGTTTATTCTTTCCGTAGCATTTTCTACATATGAAGGCTCTTTCCTCAGCTGAGGCCGGGGTGTTGCAATCGCATTTTAGGTCGATGGGTGTCGTCAGGCATGAATCCAAACAGGAAATGCAATCCCTCTCCGATGCCTATGCTCCGGCGAATGAAGCTATTTCAGGAGTCAACAGCACCTGTAATTTCACACGGCAGCGACGGCCGGCCGGCAGGCCCCAGCTGGCCATTCGTCGTCAGTGCCACAGCCAGAGTCTGGAGAGACCTGCTGCGCGCGACAGTCGCACCGTCTGGTCCCCGATACCTGACTGCGCCTATGCCAGGCGTAGCGCGAACGAGCCGAACATGATGCCGCCACGGCTGACGCGGCCCGCCACGTGATCTCACTGGATAGCACTTACTGGATAGTACATGTGGGTAAGACCCGAGCAGTTGAAATCTCCGCGGTCTCGGCACCAGACAGTAAAGACCCAAAACCCTTTGTGCGTTGGATGTCGTGAAAAACTAGGAGTACTAGTCAAAGTTTAGGGAGCGGAAAAAGACAGTGCGAAGTACTGGGCAAAAAGGGCAAGGAAATGACATTACAAAACGACATACGAGTAGGAATACAATTATCAGCAATGCTAGTTCGTCAATGCACTGGCCATCCCTCTTGTTTTCAGGCGGATAATCTGCACAACATCCTGCTTAGCACCCAAAATACACCATTTTTTTTTTGCTACGCAACACCCTACATTTTCTGTGCGTGCCTGAAGCTTTCTCTATTTCATGAGGTTTTTTGGTCGCCCTCTTTTAGGAAGATCCTGGCTGAGCCACTGGTTCGATATTCAAAATTCCCATGTATTCCCATTCACCCTACAAGATATTCAGCATAAGGTTAAGTCAGTGTATAGCGATCACAAAGTGTAACCGGAATCGCATATGGCGATGGCGTTGATTTTTCATTCTTTTTTACTTCGATATGTGATGCATTCAGCCATGTTATGCTCATCATGTGAGACAGTACCTTACTAAATGCACGATTATAACATCTCATACATACAGGGTATGTTAATCATGCATTTATGCATCCATGCATTCATATATATATATATATATATATATATATATATATATATATATATATATATATATATATATATATATATATATATATATATATATATACAGCTACCAAGGAACGTCATTATATTTGCATGGAATTAAAATGATCTTTTAAAGAGTTGCAGATACGCTACAAAGATCAATGATATACAAGTAGAACACCTCGGTGTGCATGTGATGTGCGAGTCCTAGAGGGTTCGTCCATAAGATTTGCAAGTGTTCTGAAATGTTTCGTGGCATATTCATTTAGCATTGCAACGCTTCACAATCTAGGTGAGTAACTGAGTCGACATTGAATTAAAGCTGCCCGTGGCATGCTATAGTGTGTGCTTTCACGATAGGACTTCCATTTGACCAGTGTTCCACCACACGTTCTGTGAGACCCAGTTCACCAGGTCGCGCGCAAAAATCACCGCGCAGCACGACGCAATACCGTGGCCAAGTTCAGCCAACACGACCGCCGGCCTTCGCGCCGCCCGCTTAGTGTGGAGCGCTAATGAAGACGGCAGACGCGAAGTCGACTATCCGGGGAAACCAAACAGCGAAGGCGGCGGCGCCGACCACTAGACGGAGATGGAAGGCGGCGGTAGGCAGGCGCTGGATAAGATGGCGGTATGCACCAACCACTAGACGGCGATAGAAGGTGGTGATAGGCAGGCGCTGGGTAAGGCGGTGGTAGACACTAACTACTAGACGGCGATGAAAGGTGGCGATAGGCAGGCGCTGGATAAGGCGGCAGTAGGCACCAACTACTAGATGACGATATGCATGCGCTGGATAAGGCGGCAGTGGGCACCAACCACTAGACGGCGATAGGCAGGCGCTGGATAAGGCGGCAGTAGGCCCCAACCACTAGATGACGATAGACATGCGCTGGATAAGGCGGCAGTGGGCACAAACCACTAGACGGCGATAGGCATGCGCCGAATAAGGCGGCAGTAGGCACCAACCACTAGAGAGCGATAGGCAGGCGCCAGATAAGGCGGCAGTAGGCACCAACCATTAGACGGCGATAGGCAGGCGCTGGATAAGGCGGAAGTAGGCACAAACCGCTAGACGGCGATAGGCAGGCGTCGGATAAGGCGGCAGTAGGCACAAACCACTAGACGGCGATAGGCAGGCGCCAGATAAGGCGGCAGTAGGCACCAACCGCTAGACGGCGATAGGCAGGCGCTGGATAAGGCGGAAGTAGGCACAAACCGCTAGACGGCGATAGGCAGGCGTCGGATAAGGCGGCAGTAGGCACCAACCACTAGACGGCGACGGAATGACACGCTCCACGCAGGAAGAAGCAGAGCACTGGAAAATGACGGCGGCGGCTATGTCGTCAAGCCGACGAAGCAAAAGAGCGCTACCATGGCAACCAACCGGACGACGGAGGACGCACGGATGTCACCGCCGCCTGGGTCGTGCGAAGCGGTGCCGAAGTCATCAGATATGTACGGAGAAGTGGGCTCGGGGTCCAACTGACGGCCGGAGCAGCGAAACAAACGGAGCCGACCGGTTTTCCGCCACTCCACCGAATGGAAAACAAGAGCGCCTGGTGCCTCCGACCCTCCCCCCCCCTCTCTCTCTGCACGGAGAGGGTGGGGGGGGGGGGTACAAAGCGACAGCCTGCGGCGGAAAGTGGAGCACTCGGATGCCACACTTGCCGACGTATCCGGAGGCAGGCGCATCGAAAGAGCGCCTGGTGCCTCCGACCCTCCCCCCTCTCTCTCTGCACGGAGAGGGTGGGGGGTACAAAGCGACAGCCTGCGGCGGAAGGTGGAGCACTCGGATGCCACACTTGCCGACGTATCCGGAGGCAGGCGCATCGAAAGCACGCCTCGTGCCGACGCAGAGAGCCAAAGGAAGTCGAGCAAACAGACAATGCATAAATGAAAATAGTTTAACCAGAAAGAGGGCGGGGCAAACGGCATGGTGTCGGAGGACAGGAGAAGCGGACGGGCAGAGGAAGAGGCGTTGCAGACTATGACTTGAGGAGTGGACGGATCGATGTGGACGGGTGCGACGGATACCGGGCGAGTCGCAGGCGAGACATCACTGCGACCATGCGAGGATTCCGGTTGTGAAGCCCAAACTCCCGCCGGGTTAGGCGACCCAGCTGATGAGGGCATGGTCAGTACGGGGATGACGCAACCGATCTAGAGGGGATCCACCGTCATCTCTGGGGACTGGGAGGAAGAAGGATCGTAAATAGATCGGTAAATATGGACGGAAGCCTTAAGGGTAGCTGGATATCTTAATATTAATTTCATTACCTGTAAGTCGAGTTCATGTGACAGCTTCGTGACCCGTAGTCATCATCGGATCCAATAGTATCTATATGGATATCGACTCGCAATTATTAATGGGAAGAACACGTATCAGCTACGACATGTAAGCATGTTTTATAAGCGTTGAAGCTACGCTTACTAGGGACGACAAGTGCTGCGAGCAAGTAACGCTGGATCCAACAACGTCTATGGGTCAAAGTCCAAGATTTTCTCTGTGCGTCACTGACTTACAGAAGCCCCTATCTAAGTTTAATCATGGCTGTACACCCCTCGCTGATGCATGCAAGCGGACTCGCAAACATATTCCCGATGTTAACATGAAGAACATCTCATACCTTCCGTCAGCTACTGATGCGAAACCAGCGTGTATGCCTGAAGTTATGTTTAGTGCAACTCGCTGACCCGTCCGTGGATGGGTCAACGAGATGCACCCATGGATGTCTGTGGCCATAAAGTGTCATTCGCTCGGCCGTATGGTGCCAATCGATTTTACCTTATTTTGTTCTTAGGAGCTTGGAGCAACGGTGGCACAAAATGATATGGAAATTATGAAAGTGCGGTTCTGCTTAAACACTACAAATTTCTTAGCTAAATCTTTTGATGTATACATAAAGGGATCTTATCGTCACCTAGAAGTGGCGATAAGATGCTGTTTAATGTGAGAGGATACCATGCACGTCACTACGAAATAATCTTGGTCGAACTTGCTTTCGTCATCTTCGTAAAATAATAATCGAACTATCGATTTAAGCTGGATGCCGAGTGTACATTTCTTCCCTACCTGAACAGCCTTGCTCTAAAAACAAATGATGGGAATTCATGCTGGAGATCAGTCCTTTGAAAAGAAAGGACTGATGAACCTTGTTTAGGCCGCATCTACCGCATAGCTCCATAATATCTTTTCCAGCACAACTATATTGGTCAGCATGTCACCTAGGGTGGCCCAGGTAGAATAGGGGTTGTAATTTATTTCCCCATAATTTTCCTGCTCCCTGGGTCTTATTTGAGACCATTACTTGAGAAAGTATTATGACCGAAATTTCAGCCGGATCGAAGAATATTTAGAGGTGGCTCAAGGAGTCTAAAGTTTTGACACTGACGGCGTCTGGATTCCCCCCCCCCCCACACCCAGACCAGGAGAACCACTCTGAGTATTAGCCGCTCGAAGGTGGAGGTCTCATGCTTGCCAGGCACTCTGTCACCCAGTTGTCAGGACGGCTTTCGAGGAGGTGGAGAACCGCTTTCGGTGCTCCGCCACCACCCCCCAAGAGGTACTGGAGCTAGTCCTTAGCGGTGTGCCTTCCGTTGTACTCCTGTATCAGGGCTACACCCCGCTCGGCGCAGTAGTTTACCACCGCAACGGCGAAAAGGGCGACATCCCTGGCGCATTTCTCCTCCGCTTCGTCAGGTCTTGAAGTTGGTCTCAAAACATCCATATTTTCACTCTGTACAGGATCTTGGCCACCGATCTGGCCTAGTGCATTGCCCCAGGACGCTTGAAGGAGAATCCGGGGACGGACCCTCCCAGGTAAATGATTCCCAGCTCCAGGAACTCTGGGTAGTCATCCCTGAACGACTTGGTGGACAGTTCGGAAGAGGCCAAGTCCAGGAGTGCCTCCCTTTCCTCCTCAATGAGCGGGCGAGTCTCGTTCGAGTCCCATCCTGTTCGGAACTGCTTCTTGTCGAGGAGGTTCCACTTCCTTTGAAAGCGGTGGACCACTTGAATGTCTGGTCCGGAGGAGGGCCGCGCGCATGCTCCGAAGACGGCTCCCGTGACCACCTCCAGAATATAATGCCGACAGGAGAAGTAAAGCATCCCCCGACCCAGCTTCCGTTTCAGGAGGACGCAGGCCCTGGAATGGCGCCCAGTGTTTGCCGCCGTCGTGTCGAATGACATTCCCATGACCTTGTCCTCTAGATCCTATTCCTGAAGGAGGGCGTAGACGGCTTGTGCCTGCTAGTCCTCTGTGCCAGAATTCAGCTTGGGAACTCCTAGGAGCTGGGTCTCACCGCTGATAATGGACGTGACTAGCACGGAGAGTCTGTCCACACTTTCTCCGGAATCCAGGAGGGTAGGACGGAGCTTCCCGTCCCAGTGAACGACACATGGTTCCCAGTATCTTTGAATCCTTCCTTGAGGTCAGCCCACTTCTCAGTACGATACCGCTCACGGTAACGCTTCACAGAGGATCGGCTGATGTTCAATTCCGCGAGATCATGGCCTAAGCTCTTGGCCACCTCTGTCAGGACGTAGGGAGCCATCCTGTCGCTCATCTTGGTGCGGTCTAGGGCCGCTGTAAGTCCAGGGGCCCACATATTCTGCACCTGAATCCGTTTCCTGTTGGTGGGACTCGCATCACCCCCGACTGCTCCCTCCTCCACCACGGACCCATCAGAGTAGGAGAAGACAGAAGAAGATGACGCAAAATCAACCTGGCTGCATGAAGCTTCCTACTCCATCCGCGTCCTCTCAATTTCCTTTGCTTCCGCTTCCTTCTTCTGGGCCGCTTTCTCCTTCCGCGCCAGCGTAACTTCCACCGACCCCTCCGCCGGAGCTGCTGCTGGCGAGGAGAAAGTCTCGGTCCTCCAGGTACTTGAGGAATTTCAACGCGTCTGCATGAGCCACATCGAATAGGTTGCCCATGTCCGTCTTGAACCTCTCCTCGTTGGTCCTCTGCGTCTGTGTCTGCCGTCCCTAATTCTTCTTCAGGCCCTTCCAACGGTCAAAAATGGCCAGAACCTTAGCCAAGATCTTGTCCTGTCGTTGTGCAGGGATCCTCGCCTGGTCCCAGAACCCAAGGACCTCCCCCACCAGCACTTTGGCGTTCTCAGCCCTCCCCTTCTTGAAGTTGAGGTCGTGGTGGAGGAAAACGCTGAGCACTTGGCCGGAGGACGGGAGTTTGTTCCCCCGGATGGTGTCCTCCGAGCCAAGTAGATGAAAGCCACGGTTTTTCGACATTCGTGGAAGAGAAAGAAAATGCTCGACGACTGTGCTTTCCTCAACATCCCAGAACCAAGGCATATGGTATGACACTCAGAAACAGGCTAGCAGAAACTTCAGACGCATTGAGCCACCACTAAATATTGCACAATCATGTGAAAAAATACCAATTTTTTCTGAGCAAGAGGAAAAGAAAGCAAGGCGCGGAGCAAATAAATCCGAAAGTTCACCTTTTTAGACCACCCTAAGTCACTCCAACATTACATTGGCAGTGAGCTCGGGCTGCCGGTCTAGCAGCGTCCCACGTCCCGTGACAGACATGATACGCCAAAGCAGTCCAGCAGTCTAGCAGCTTAGCAGTCTAGCAGCGTCCCACGTGCCGTGACAGACATGATGCGCCACTAGGGCCGACTTTGCATTTCCTGTGGGTTCCAGCTGATCTGCTCTGCCAAAACTGCCTCACTGATCCAATTCATATATGCACACGCCAGACAACTAGCTGACAATTGCGACCGCCTGGCAACAGCTGCGCAACAGAACGTGCTCTCAGGAGCCGGAGAGTGCCCAACTCCGACACTTGGTGACAATGCTCTGGTGCAGCCGTGTGATACGTGGCTCGGGCCGATGCGGCCGAGCAAGCGCGCTCTCTCCCTCGTCGAACAGTCATTAAATCGAAGGACAGCGCAGCAACACTCCATCCAATAGCCACCGCTTGGTGAGTGCTCAGGTCGCACCACCCCAGGGAGGGGGATATGTTAATGAACGTGGTGACGAGGACGTAATGAAGGGGCGTCTTCATTTGGAGGACGCCAAGCCGACTCGGCACGCTCCGCCCCATCTAGTGGTTGGTTTTTCGCGTCAGCCATGATCCTGGCCGGTGTGGTATCTGCAGGGGGGTTTCTGCCGTCGGCGGGGTGTGGAGAATATGGGGAGGGGGGTGCTGTGGTTGAGGTGGTTGCTGTGGTTGTGGTTGTGGTTCCCTCGGGTTGTATGAAAGAGAACCTACCAAACCAAACTGGGCTGAATCTCTCCTTTGCTTTTAGCGCCAGTGTGTTGGTGTTGTGTTTGGTTCCCCACCACATCCACCATCCATTCCCCCAACCCCAGCCGGCTTGGTGTTGTGTGATCTACCTTGCACGTATTTATATGTTGTGCGAGGTGAAAGTTTTGGGATCACCATATAGGCAAGTAAGTGCCAGTCGCTAAATTGGAATGAATAAATTGTATTGGAAACTTAATGAGCATGGAATTTGTCCACGGTTTGAATGTCTTTCCCCAGTTCGGGCTTTACGGGTGCTAATAGTAATATCATTTTGTGCAATGTACCGCACGAAATAGGTGCCTGTGTTGAGCCCCAAGCAGCTTCCGCTGGTCCTTAAAGCTACCTAGCACACATTCATTCTTCTCAATCGCTCACATTCGCTCGTCCCATTCACTCTCTCCTCATTAATTAATTAATATATTGCTTGGCTCCCGATTTGGCTCCCCCCCCCCCTCAGCGGTGCACAAGCACACATACCGGCTGATCATTGCTTTAATTTTGAAGGTATGTGGACCAAATACTTCAACATTTCACCACCAATCATAGCCGGCTTCGCTATCATTGCAGCGTTCCTCGCCTGTATAAGACCTTAATGTTACAATGGGGCTCATTTACTGGCTCCGAGGGCTTCTATAAGTGTTCCGGTGTCTATGATCTATCTTCCCAACCATATTACAGTCAATGTCTCGTCCGACCTTATTCGCTGAAACACGTGCGACCAGCCCTACGTATCCAACGGGTTGGCACGGATCTCTCTCTCTCTCTCTCTCTCTCTCTCTCTCTCTCTCTCTCTCTCTCTCTCTCTCTCTCTCTCTCTCTCTCTCTCTCTCTCTCTCTCTCTCTCTCTCTCTCTCTCTCTCTCTCTCTCTCTCTCTCTCTCTCTCTCTCTCTCTCTCTCTCTCTCTCTCTATCACTCCCTCGGTGTGACTCTCAGTGATTATCTCTCGGTGATTATCTTGTCGGAGTCTCGGTTCTTCTCTCTGTGACGATCGTACCTTTAGTGGAGGGTTTTTCGGTCCTCTCATGCGTACCCTGAGTGTCCTTTTCTCCTCTGAATCGTACTCCTGAGTCGGTCTGTCCACCAGTTGTCGTTGAAATTTCTTCTCCACCCCTTCTTCCCTCTCCAACTATGCTCCGAGTAAAAAGTTTGAGTGTTGATTGGTCGGTAATGCGCTATCTTGACTTTGAATGTTCCTGCGGCCATGCATTTCCGATGCCGCTTGGAGCTTTCCTGACGTCTTTCTGAAGCTGGTGGCGGTCTGGAATTTTCCACGCTCGGGGGTCGCTGACTCCAGGGATCGGCCGGTCTTCCCTCCTCTCCGGTTGTTGTTTTCCGCGCAGGTGCGCGCCGATGGCGCAGCGGAGTCAATGACGAGATGACGAGATGCTTAACCGTGGTTCGCGTGTTTTGCTGCTCCAGATCAGTCGCTCCCGCCTGTGATCGGCGCAATTACGCGACGTTTGGGTTCGGCTTGGCTTCAAAGCATGTCAGGAGAAGGCTTGGTGGCCGTGATCTGGTCCGATGTTGTGCGGCCCTGTCGGTAAGGAAATCGAAAGTTTCTTAGCAAAGTATGTACACGCTATATACACGGACATCGTCGCGATAGCCGGTGCTGAGACTCCAAGTGGAAGGACGGAGGAGGGACGTCTGGCGTGGTCGGCCTGAACCTGGGTCGCTGACCCTCCCCTCGACTGCCGCCGCTCTGACCCACCAGCGGACGGCCGATGATGCAAGCAAGCCAGCCGTTAGAAAGGTCAAGCCCGATTTACCCTGTCACCTGAGCGGACAAATTCGGTTCGGTAGCTGGATCGAACGATGTGCAGCAGGCTTTTGCTTCGAATCTAATCGGATGGCAATCAGGTTATTCTCGAATGCGATTATCTTCAAAGGGGCATTCAAAAATAGTGCCTATACAAGGAATAACACTAAACCTTAGATAGCAGTTGGGAATTGTTGTGTGCGGCTTAGTATGGGATACTCCCAAGATGGAATACTTTTACTTCTGTCAAGCTATCATGAATATAATCCAGCTGTGCTTTGGCCCTGAACCTTGTCAACATCAGTGGAATAAACATAACTTATATAAAATTATACATTCATGTAGCAGTATTTTAATCACTTGTGTTCAATGTTCAAATGTTAAAATGTTTAAATGTTGAATGTTCAAATCGACTTTCCAGCCCAGAAGTTTGGGCGCAAAGTCGGGCATACCTAACCTAACCTAACCTAACCTTCACCCTCCGCGCGCGTTGCCTGTTTTGCATACTTTTTGGCCCTCGCATACCGCATCACTTCAGTTGGTGACTGCTTCCTCGAGTTTGTGAATTTGTTCCTGCAGAAACAAATTCAAAGCAGCTCACGAGCTGCTTGAGAAGATTCATCTTTCCGAGGAATGTATAAAATGGAAATAAATTGCATATAGTGCTTTACATGCTAATATGATGAATAGTAGTGGACTTCAGTTCCTAGTGAACGTTGGAGGGAGCGCAAGCATTAAATGCCTTCGCTGAAAATTCCAGAAACGCGTAATTTAGTCAACAGATTACGGACTCCGGAAACTCGGTATATCTTTGAAACAGGGGGTGTCACTTTGTGTAAGATAATTGGCAATTGCCGCTCCCAATCAGCCTGAAGCTTAACCGATAGGCCTATGAGGCGCTCTTCGAGAACGTTCGAGTGCGCCACACACTCCCACCGATCGACGAGTTTTTGTTATACCCGATGGCGTCTCTCACCAGAGACAAATGCTATAAAGAAAGATAATCCCTCCTCAATCAGCTTCACAAAGTGATTCCCATGCTTCCACAGTTATCCATCTGTTCATATAGACATTACACAACGAAGACACAGATATGTACGATCAAATTTCCAGCTGATGAAAAACAAAAGATGCGATTACCAGAACTTCTGTTGTAAAGTAAGTGCTGTATATTGTCAAGGACATGAACGAGTTAAGCCCTCCAGGTTGAACCGTGTAGAACGCGCTGTTTACAAATGCAAGGCAGCGATAAGGAATGCGTGAAAATATGTTTTGAAAATGCTATGTTTAATAAATATTTTCTGCATAATCAATGCATGCCGTGTTTTTCGTTAAGCAATGTGACCCAATTATTCCATTCCCTCAAGCCTTCAATTTTTCAAATACCATAGCATGTCAGACCCAAAAACATTGCACCATTCACTACTTACATAAATACAAAATAGTACAGAAATGGAAGACAAATTGTCGAGCAGACCATGACCAAACTTTTAGAATACAAAAATTGGGCACTGGGTTTGCTTAGATCACTGTAGGTTTTATAATAAATTAATCAGAATTAGGTGAGATTGACAAGTATTTTCTCAAGAGTATATTTTGTTTTTGATGTTGTGAGGAAATCACAAAGTCGTTGTTCCATGAAGTGTCGCACTGAAATATATCGCCTGCATATACTTACTTATTGACTTGCTTACTTAATACCATTACCATTAAAAATGTGTCTGTGCAGTCCATTTGGCTTGATGTTGCTGTGGGAAAAGGCAACAGCAATAAACTGAGGATATGAGCTTTGTACCGATCAGGAACCTTGCCACATTCTCAGCAACTGGAGCTCGATAAGGTGATTTGTGAGGAAATCAATAGAAACTTTCGGAGGAAATGCTTTATTCTTGGTGACTTTAATCTAAAAGGATATGAAAATGTTGGTGTTGGCTCCCCAGCATGTAAACTGTTTAGGAAAATCCTTGAAGAGGACCTGTTCTTACACCAGTTTGTAATGGAACCAACTAGGCAGGGCTCATTCTTGGACCTTGTCTTCTCGGATTTAGGTGATTTAGTTCAAGACTTGACTGTAGGAGAAACTCTGGGAAGAAGTGACCATAACATAGTGAGATTCAAGGCACAAGTAGCAGGGACAATCAAGGATAATTTGGCAAAGGTTCCAAATTTTAGCACGCGCCCTGGAGGGCCTCTGAAAATTACGCGCACTGGAGGGGGGGTGGATACCGCCCCCCCTCCCCATAAGGTCTCGGCTCCTATTCAAGCTGGAGGAACGAAATTCGCAGGGTGGATGGGTACGGTAGTGAACTCTATTGTATGCAAATTTCATGACCTTAGGTCAATATCTTCAAGATCAAATGAGGTCACATTTGTCAAAATTGTCTTGCTTTGCGTGGCTTGGCATTGTTATGGATCGCTGTGATTGTGTTTAAATGCTCCAAAATGGGCATCAACGATATTTTGGACATTATTAATGATGCAATGCAGATGCTAGACCCAACATTTGACCTCAGGTCACCTATATAACAACACTTTCTCAGGTCAGCTACCTGTTCCAGTTACCGGAACCGGGCCGCCCGCCCGACTGCTCCGTCAGGCAGTTCGGCGCAATCGGCTTCGTGAAGAAAGGAGTGAAGTACATGAATAAAGTATGGAAACGCAATGACAAACAGTACAAATGACAAACAGTAGTGCATTTATGACAACATTCCAGTTGATCAAGTTTGGTTCCATTAACCTGTCATGAACTTGACCTGACTTGACCTCGGTGACCTAACATGACCATGAAGCTATATAGCATATCAATATACATAAAACAATTCGCTAGTGTTGCCAAGAACACTTCCCTTTTGCGAATATACGGGAGGCGCATCAGCGCCGATTTTTGTGGTCCGGCGCAATACTTTTTGTTTTAAATTTAACGGCCCCCAACTTGAAAAATTTTCGGTCGATTTCCATTTTTCTTACTTTAAACGACGCGACGGTCATTTCTAAGCAGGTACGCAGAAAATCGCGTATATCGACCGGTCAAATCTGCAGTTATGTACGAAAAACCGGAGGGGTGGGCGGGTTTCGCCCCCGCCCCATCCAGTGCGCGTTTTAACAGGGCAGACTTTGACTGCATGAGAACGGCTTCAAGTGCCATAAAATGGGAAGAAGAATTCTCCGATTTAAATGCCTGTAAAATGTGGGAGAAGTTCAAATCTTACTTGAGGGAAATTCAGATTAGACATGTCCCCGAAAAGCAAAGGCGCAAAAGAAGGGTGGGAAAGCCAGCATGGCTTACACCTGATTTGATAAAAGCAATTAAGGCTAAGAAAGATGCATTTAGAGTATTTAAGGAAGCTTCAAATATCGTAAATCCAAGGTCGTATCAAAAAGCTAGAGATGCTGTGGAGCAGAAAACCACAGCAGCAAAGCGAGCAAAAGAATTGGATTTGGCTAGGAATTGTAATGGGGACAGTAAAAGTTCTTTAGTTTCTACAAGCTAAGCAAAGTTTCAAGCACAATTGGTCCACTGGAAGTAAATGGGACTATGTTGAGTGAGGATGGTGAGATGGTTGAGGAGCTGAGCAAGCAGTTTAAATCAGTGTTTACATTGGAGGATGTGACTAATCTGCCAACCGTGAACCACAGTTCAGTGACAGGTAATCAGATACACGATGTTGATTTCATTGATAGTGATGTTATTT
This sequence comes from Ashinkailepas kermadecensis, assembly GCA_034440615.1. NCBI lineage: Eukaryota > Metazoa > Arthropoda > Thecostraca > Neolepadidae > Ashinkailepas > Ashinkailepas kermadecensis. Next base: position 97,714 of record JAOTOM010003668.1, on the reverse strand, counting down.
TCAATTATATCAGGAAAATAAAGCTAAACAAGGCAGTAGGACCTGATGGAATTTATGCTAAGGTATTGCGGGAAGCTGAAAAGGAACTGGCAATTCCACTTAGTATAATATTTTGTAGATCAGTTTCACAAAATGAAATTCTAACAGATTGGAAAAGGGCAGATATAGTTCCTATTTTCAAGAAAGGAGAAAGAGGGAAAGTTGAAAACTATAGGCCAGTAAGCCTCACTATCTGCCAATCCCTAGTCTGCAAGGTACTCGAATCAATTATCAAGGATAGAATAGTTAGTTTTCTGAAAGGAAACATATTGATTCAAGATACTCAACATGGGTTTAGAAAAGGGCGATCGTGTCTCACAAATCTCTTGGACTTTTTGAATTTCGCTACAGAACAATTTGATCAGGGAAATCAGGTTGATGCAGCATATCTTGACTTTAGTAAGGCTTTTGACAAGGTACCCCATAAACGGTTGATGATGCAGCTTCAAGTCCATGGTATTGCAGGTAGCATCCTAAAATGGATGGAGTTGTGGCTTTCAGATAGACAGCAGAGAGTGATGCTAAATGGTACAATGTCATCATGGCAAAATGTTCTTAGTGGAGTCTCCGAGGGGTCAGTAGTGGGGCCACTATTGTTCATTATATTTGTAAATAACATTTAATGTGGCCTAAGCAGTAAGGTTTTGAAATTTGCGGATGATTTGAAGGTCTTTAGGGCAATAACATGGCACAATGAGCAGGTCTTGCTGCAGAAAGACTTAGACGGCTTGTGAAGTGGTCAGAAAAATGGCAAATGAAGTTTAATTTTGATAAGTGCAAAGTCATGCATGTAGGTAGGCAGCATATGAAGGCTCCATACTCGATGGGTGGCCAAGTACTATCTGTGACTCAGCAGGAGAAAGACTTAGGTGTTATTTTGAAGACAAAATTGGGGGCATCAGAACAGACCAAAGAAGCCAGGAAGAAGGCACTAAGAATGTTTGGGCAATACATAGGAATGTATCATACAAAAGTGAGGAGGTCATCAGGAAGCTTTACTGTGCATATGTCAGGCCACTTTGGAATACTGTGTCCAAGCATGGTCCCCTAGTTATGAGACAGATTGTTGGCTTTTAGAGAGAGAGTACAAAAGAGGGCAATACAAATGGTTAATGGTATAGGCAACCTGGCATATGAGAAAAGATTGAAGAAATTGAATATGTTTTCACTTAGATATGGAAGGCTGAGAGGAGATCTCATCGAGGTTTTTAAATTTGTTCATGGTCAGGAACAGGGATATCTCAGGGAAATGTTTGAATTTAACAGAAGTGATGCAATTAGAGGTCATCAATTCAAAATTAAAGTTAATCGCAGCAGGACAAGGTTAAGACATTCTTTCTTCACCAACAGGGTAGTAGAACACTGGAACCAGCTGCCAGGAACCATTGTCAGTAGCAACACACTGAACGTCTTTAAAAACAGCATAGAGAATCATTATAAGAATAGGGGGCTTGTTTTTGCTGTATTCCAGGGAGGGTTGATCGACGGATTTGGTGGGCAACTGGCTCAGTGTCCAGAGTGCAACCAAGAAGGGTCCTTGTGGCTCATAGTTGCACTGATCTTTTATGTCTTTATGTCTTTAGGTCATTATGTACTTTATATTCTATTTATTATATACTATTGTATTATATTATATTATATGTACTTACTATTTACATATTTACTTACTATACTTACAATACTGAAGTGCATGCTTTGGTACAAAAAGCTGACTGGGAAGTAATCCAACAGGTCTATAGATTAACAACCACAGGTCCATATCTCATTTTATGAGTAGGATAATGTTATGTATGCGAAATAAATAGGAACGGTATACATTTATATTTCCAACCCTGGATGTGGGTGGACCACTTTGTGTAGTAATGAGCGTGTGCATGATAGTTGCATCCGCAGTGCTGTCAGAAATGAGAAATGAAGACTGACTAAACATACATCCAGAAGTACCACGTCAACACTCCTCGTGGATGCAAATTCAGTATTTGGATGTGGGATGTTTCATTCATTTTCACAAAAACTTTATTAATAGTTCGAACCCAAAATCTTTCAGTTAGGCCAATTTTATACTCTTATCCACTACGCTACCACCTACTCAGACTGAATGTTTTCACAACTGATATTGCCGTGCAACAAAATTAGCAAAAACTGCTTTGTTCCAAGGCTTTCACAGCCCAATTGAAATTTCATATCATAATGTCATTCTCAGAAGACTGAACCTTATTATTCTGGTTGGAAAGCACACAGTATGATGGAAATATCAAGCCATTGCATACCTGTACCCAAATGTGGAAGTTGACATACATCATTTACCACATTGACTGCCTGTTTAACTCAGGGCAAAAGCACGTGACACACATTGGACTGCACTTACTAACTTCAATCATGGACTGTCACTACCCCGCAGTGATGCTGAATTTCAGTGTCATTCACTAGGATCCATATAATGCATAGTGCGGCACCTAACTTGACACCTGACTTTGAATGGAAGGCTTTGGCATAATGATCAGGCACTTAGCTGAATGGAAATTCAATGATGCATTGCAATATGTCATTCAACTGACAGTGCATGAGTTCCTACCCTCAGCCAGAATATTTAGCTAAAAGAACTCCGCTGTAATAGCAGTAATGCCCTGGACTTCCAGCAAAGCATCCAGCACAAGGCTGTGCTCTACAAATTGGGGGAAAATGATTAATGACCAAATCCACAATGTTTGGTCACAAATTTTGGGGCACAGGGTTTATATATAGGTCATAGCATAGGAACTCTCAATAAGTTAAAGGTAGGCATATTGCGGTTTTGTAACTTCTTCAACTGGGTTGCGAGACCATGAGATGTTAGCTGACACATTGTCATGATCCTAGATTATCCACACATCCAGTATCCACCAATGTTTTAGTGATACATTTTGTTAACTGCGCATATGGAAAACAACGTTGCTCGGAGACGGTGCAGGATGAATACATCGTCAATTTTTCACAATGGAATTACAAAATCCTGAACATTGTTGACAAGCTCACAGAAATTGTCTGCAGTACTTCTACAACGTACAGAAAAGAATGTAATTTATAGGCAAGGATGGAAAGGTATTATTTTCATTAGCTGGGACTGCTCAGACAAATCAGCAAGGCATTCTTCACTCTTACTCCACTACTCCTAACATGTACTTCAATCTAGGCAAGTGCAATTTCTGGGAGCCAAAATATCCTGTCAACATAGACTAATTAGACACAGACTAACCAGCCATCGTAGGCTGACTGTGCATGGTGCAAACCTGACCAATGTAGGCTGTATGCACGTGGTGTGTAACCAGCCTGCATCAGCTGTATTCTCATGGTATGTACCCAGCTTTTGCAACATGTGTGTGCACAGAGCACGATTTGCCGACATAGGCTGTGTATGTATGATGCATATCAAGCCTACTTAGGTTGTAAATGCATGGTGCATATGTGCAGCCTGTACATATAGTAGGCATATGACCTATTAGAACAGATGCCGACAAGATATTCTCCTGGATACCGTAGTATCCGAGTAGTAGGATCATATATGTGTCAAGATTTCAAGACACTGGAAAGAACTAATGGAAGTCTCAACATAATATATAACTACATATGAATCTTAAATATTTAATCATGTCAAATTACGCAAAGGGATGTAAAAGTCCTGGCCATCAAGGTTTCTGTTCTGAGTGTTGTACATGAATACTGGATTGCCCAGTCCAACATGATAAAATTTGATCTGAGATATCAGAGGTGCAACCTCCTGACCTCTCCTGGTCGTTGTCAGATACACATAAGCATTTCAACATTCTAAAATGCTAGCACGTTCATTGTTCACTATTTTAAGAATAAGTTAGCCGAAACATTTGTGGTCTGAAATATATTTTGAAGGGATCATGATCGCGATACTAAAAAAACAACAAACAAATAGCAGTGACAAAGAGCTAACCGCTAGATTTGTTTTGATATGGATATAGATGGATATGGATATAGATATGGATTACCTTCACGAAAAGCCACGTTAAACCGACTTATGTGGCATCCGGTATCGGTCAAGACAGAGAGGAAAGACAGAGACGCCGGCAAACAAGGAAAGTGGCGCAGAATAATGGAACATACATGGCATGTAGGACATACAGACAGACATGCATCACACTCGATAGAACACTTGGAGGGTGGCTAACCGCACGGCCTCAGAACAGGGTCCTCTGACCATCCGCGACCTGAAAATGAAGCAGAGGCGCGGCGCCCAGGGCGAGTCGTTGGTGACCGGGCACAGCCTTGGATGTGCAGGTGTATGTTGTAGTTAAAACTTGGCAAAAATCCGAAGCAAGAAAAGCCAAGCTGCTTGGAAACATCGAAGATAAACTCCAAGCGCAATCTGTGGGGCAGCCGTCCGTTTTTGCCAACTTGGATCGGTCCCTTCTTACCTATTGGGAAATAACCTATATGTGTGTGTGTGCCATACGAAGCTGGAGAGGATGGTAGCGAGTAGCGCTTAGCTTGTACCGTGTAACTTGTGATTTGTGCTTGAACTTAGTAGCTTCACACCAAATCATTTCAAATCAGATCAAATCAGATTAGTTGATCCGCTTGGTGATATGTAAGAAAAGGAAAAGTAGCTCGACGAGCACCGGGTGCTCATCCCTGCAATGAGCTCGTAGCGACACTGGCGTGGTGTGGACATAAAAGCCAGACTAAATAAACAATCAGATTTGAACAGCTGACATTTTTTTCGGGTCTGTTTAAAACAATATTTATATCGTAACATGTCCTTAGTTTGCGAGAAAATGCCGCTCTAATGCACAATTTCAGCAAAATCGGTCTCTTGGGAGAGGGGGACAGAGTTCCGTTGCTCTCCCTTGGATCTGCCGCTGGCCGTAAGTTGTCACCATAACTGCTGCTATTGAGGGGGTAAGTGTCTCCTCAATGTTGGCTTTTCCACCACCACCCCCCATGGGTTCAACTTTTAACATTGGAATCCATGGACTGCGCACCCGAATCCATTTGGGCCCGTGCCTTCATATACTTTACCCCCCCCCAATAATGTTGATAAATCTTAACGCTCGTGTGTCAGAGGGAAGCTACCTTCTCGTGTGGAGGGCACACACAACACCTGTATCCGCCCGTGATACATACATGCATACAAACAAAAAGCATGGATGCATACCAACAAGCATTTACCCTCAAATGCATGCAAATTAACACCCATGACTGAAAATACAATTTACCCATCACATTTCAAACGCACAGCTCCGATTCTCAGTTACGCATTGGATGTCCCAAAAGTGCACTGCAAACACCAGTGTAGCTGGTGACACAAAACATGGGTGACTGCTCATATCCACCACATATCCCATGCCTCCTGGATTTCTTCTAAAAAAGGAGCTTTAATATAAGGAAAGTACGAAATATACGACCCGATGACTGTGGTCCTGGCCCAAGTCAGGTTCCAAATTGTTTTGCAGCTGAACAGCACTGTCACGGCACATCTGCGTGTTTCGAGTTAGCGTTTTGCTTCCTCATCCGCCGACCGGCCGGATTAGGTTCTTCTCATCTCAGTGGGTGGGGGAGGGGGGGTGATGAGGAATACCAATCGTGGATGAGGCACGGGAACGACCGGTAGAGGAAATGGACGCTCAATCTATTCCGGGTGATGGCGCGGAAACAGACCCAGAACAAGTGACGCAAATCAACCTTGATGGCATGACAATGACCCTCCGCTGTCGCGGCAACCGCCTGCCGAACGCTGGCCTACGCACACTGTCGTTCGGGCATGTCGAGCCTGGCTGCGCGACGACACCGCAAAGACACACCACCATCGCATCGACAATGATCTCCAGCTGCTCCTGGTCCATCTCGGGCACCGACAGGGTCTCCCGTTCCACTTCTGAGCGCATCCCACTTGACATCATTCTGTGACGTTCTATAGCCGAGCCCGCCGGTAATGGACACGAGTCGGGCGATGGGTCGCTGTTCCTGTCGTGTGTGTGGTGCGGCCTCCCGGACCGCGCCAACCTTGTGTTTCGAGACCAGAAGAGCAGAGGACCAGATGCACTTACGATTAGATGACGCTGAGGATGCGCCGCCCGCTGCTCCTCAGCGCAGTGTCTGCACGGACACGCGCAGGCGCAGATTGGTCGGTCGGCCGGCCGCCAGTCGCCCGCCGACGGAAGACAAGCTGCACACGGCTCTACTCGACCCACAGCCGTCATCACCAACACGGTGGCAGGCTGGCCAAATTAAAGAACAACAGCTACTCTACTCGAGCCTGGCCTGGCGGCCGGACCGCACTTCGGCGCTGGCCTAACCGTTATCGCGCGGCACCCGGTTCACGGCGTGAACACACTGAACCACGGTCCACACACACTGTGTGGTGAACACACTGACCACCGTCGGGCAAATGTCCGCCAGTCGGACCGGAACTTTAACCGCATCAGGTAAAAATACAGGCTCAGCCACCGGACTTTTATCCGGTCCGGTGGCCGTGTGAACCGAGCTTATCTTGGGCGCAGCTTCGGCACAGGGTACCTCAGCCTGTGCCGCCTGTGATGGAAGATAGACGTTAATCGGTCACTGTTTTTATTGCGGATTGGATTGCTTCGCGCCGTGCACGCCTTGCCGTGCCGTGCCTTCCCAAACGACCGTGCTGGAACGCTAGCACATTGTTGACTGCGAGTATTAACACACGCACAGGAGCATCCCCACACGATAACCAGAGGGGAGGCGGATTCCACACACCACTTGCATATCGGAAACTACTGAAACTAGAAACGCGAAGTCTGAAGCAGAGATTAAGGTTGTAGCAAACTCTCGGCAGTATGAATCTGATATCCCCAGGACAATGCCCTGAGTGTCAAATGAGTCAAATGAGAAATGTTGATTATTTCGTGGCTCATAGGTTCCCTGGGCCATATATACGAGCACAAAATGACGAAGCTCTATTTCGAATGCCGAAATATGCATTCATTTTCTGAAATAGGATATAACAGCTTAAAAGAAATAGCTATGCACGTCAGTGTGCGATAACTAAAGCCATCACTATTCGTCGAAAGATTGGAAATACCTTGCGACTCAGCATAGGGGCTCGTGATATCACTGGACCATGAGCAGAATTAAGTGCAGATTGACCACCAAAGTATGATATATCGCACATGAGCATGCGTGCAGTTTCGTCAGCCAATACTTTCTAAATCGGTTGTTAAATACTTCGTATTCAACAATTACTATTGAGACATTCAGACCACTGAGTTTCCTCGTGACGCACAAACTGAACTAAAACTGGACATTTCGCCAGGGCGGCTGGCGACCGATGGTGGTGCAGTCCAGCAGTGCCGTCACAGCCACCCACCGAGAAACACGTATTCACGATCGTTACACGGCGCGCAGTAAACCGAACGACATCGTAAACCGCCCACGACCGGCTGCGGGCGGCTGCCGGTGGTGCGGCTGGAGTTGCGCGCCTCCACAACACCTTGCCGTATCGACGAAGCCTTTGTGCCGGCCGGCCGGCGGACGGTCGGCCGACTTTGCACCCAGCAGGTGCTATGTTTGCTAACGGAGTTGGAACACAAATTGCATGCGATGCGCTGCTAAATTTGCAAGTCACAGCATTTAATTATAATATGCCTGCCAGTTTGTGAGATATGTTCGAAAAGGGGTGGACAGGCGGATGCCTCCATCCTCCCACCCCTCCGCTCATGAGGTTAATGCCGAAGGGCAAGAGCAAGATCATTCATTGATCTGCATATCAGCAGCAACATCAAGCGTTATCAGAATTCACCACGATGTCATTCGCAACTGTGGCATGAACAATAGCGTGGAAAACGGTTGCTGACTGCATCATCAGTGTGGCTTCCACACCAGCTTTCTTCCAACCCAACACCGAGTAACGTACATTGGGTGTGGTAATTATATGTAATGGACCAATTATTTTATTTAGAGTGGAAATATATATGAAACAAACTATTGGCTTGTTCAGTAGGCAGGCTACCGCTTGAGCATTACGACGAGGTGTCACTAGTTGACCCAGACGTTTTGCTGGAGTCGAAACGTCAAAGGCACGCACGTCATTTCTCCGTGGATGCGTCATTGATCGGGGAAAACATATAGGGAGGTGTGCATTCCCACATACCCCGGAGCGCAAATATCCTTCAGATGGACATCGTTTGCTGAAGGCGCGCTGGAGGTTTCAGACGGGGTGGAGCGCCTGCAGCTGACAAAAAATCGCGACCGGAGTGCAGACGGACCTTCCCAATGTTGCATCAGTTTCCCAGCCGGGACCGCTGTTCACTGGTCAGACCGGACAGTTCTCGGATCGGGGAGGGGGAGCACATACCTTAGCGTCTGTGAATGATGCGTGCTCCGCTACAGGGAGGGGGAGGCCAGGGGACACGTCCCCTCAGCAGGGTTGGAACTTATCGTACTCAATTAACCTGCACCATGCCATTCACTAGAGCGTCCAGAGTCTAGCGTCCACTTGCATGGAAAGAATCGACCGAAAAAAACGATATCCCTATCTCCTAACTTTGCCCCAACTATAGGTCATGACGGTGCATCTGAGAATGATTAGTTAGACTGTAAGCTTTGGAGGAGCTACCGTCAAATGAAATTGAGTGTCACGAGAAGGCAGTAGTGCAATGGCGCCTTTCTCCGAGCCCAACAATTCAGTCGAGTGTCAGACGGTAGGGGGGTTGCTGGTGATTGCTTTTTTGCGCCGCATCGGCTCCTTTGATCATATGGCGTCACCAATATCCCACGCTAGTTGGTCGCGGGAGAAAAATGCAGCGGCACTTGAGACTCAAACCGTTTCGGTTAGGAAATGAGCATTCTACCACCAGACCTGTACACCCAGGACGCATGACGAGCGTCAACAATGATTGGAGATTTATGGGAAGCTGCCCGCTCGTGGGAATGCAACAGCAAAACGCATTCTTCGAATGAGGACTGACAATACTTCAGTAGCCATACTGAGATGAAGGTTGGGAGATCTCAAAATGAAAGGAAGATATCTGCCTCTGAGTTAGAAAATTAGAACTTGAAATACTGCATTGCTTGGTCAATTTTCGTTGAAAGTTGCCTGTGAGTGGAAGTGCCGCCACGAACCTCTTCGCCTGAACAAAGTGTATGAGTGCTTGAGGCAGTGCATGGGCATTGGGCAATGCTTGCAAAAAAAAACGGGTGAACTTCTAATAATTAAAGAACAAAATCAAACACCACACCCAAACTCGGAGTGAAGAAATTAGAACGAGAAATTCTATAGCGAAGCAGAATGTTATTTTACGGTTTCAAAGACGGGCGAACTCGGGCCGCCTGTTCAGACGAACTTTTCTACCATGTGAAGGGCGGCATTAGACTCGCCCCAGCTTCAGCTTCATTAGACTCCCTCCTGCCTGGCCCTTAGCTCGTAGTGGCAGATATATTGACGTTGTAATACCACGCCGAACTATATATTGACGACCGAACAGATATATTGACGTCGCAATACCACGCCGAACTATATATTGACGACCGAACAGATATATTGACGTCGCAATACCACACCGAACTATATATTGACGACCGAACAGATATATTGACGTCGCAATACCACACCGAACTATATATTGACGACCGAACAGATATATTGACGTCGCAATACCACGCCGAACTATTATAGTCATCAGTGCAAATAATCCTCCGCAACCACAGTGCGTGGAGTGTCACAATCGGAAACATAATTGCATACAAAACGATCTGAGGAATAAGAAGATGGTTCTCATAAGTTAAAATGTTAAACTTTAATGCTCGGTTATAACACCACAATTCAGCTGAGAGCACCGGGAACGTTGCATTTAAAGCTCGGTGTATACAACCACAATTCAACCGACAGCATCAGGAACATTGTATTTAAAGCTCGGTGTATATCACCATAATTCAGCTGAGAGCGGAGAGAACAATGCATTTAAAGCTCGGTGTATGCCACCATAATTCAGCTGAGAGCGCCGGGAACATTGTATTTACAGTTCTTTGTTTACCACCACAATTCGGCTGAAAGCATCGGGGACATTGTATCTAAAGCTCGGTGTATACCACCACAATTTAACTGACAGCATCGGGAACATTGTATTCAAAGCTCGGTGCATATCCCCATAATTCAGCTGGGAGAGCCAGGGACATTGTATTTCAAGCTCGATTTATGCCACCACAATTTAGCTGAGAGCGCCGGAAACATTGTATTTAATGCTTGGTGTATACCACCACAATTCAGCTGAGAGCGTCGGCAACATTGCATTTATACTCGGTGCATACCAGTACAATTTAGCTGAGAGCGCTGGTCACATTGCATTTAAAACCCGGTGTATATCACTACAATTCAGCTGAGAGCGCCGGGAACGTTGCATTTACAGCTCTTTGTTTACCACCACAATTCCGCTAAGATCGCCTGGAATATTGTATATAAAGCTCGGTGTATACCACCACAATTCATCTGAGAGGGTCAGGAACATTGTATTTAAAGCTCCGTGTATACCAACACAATTCAGCTGAGAGCGCTAGGAACAATATATTTAAAACTCGGTGTATTCTACCACTATTAAGCTGAGAGCGCCGGCAGCATTGTACTTTTGAAGACCTATTCGAAAAGTGCAGCGCCCACCGCTTACTTGTTAACAACGTCTCCACAAAATCCCCCTGCCCGCCGGATCGACCTTTGATTGGCTGGTCTGCACTGGAAGCGGGACTGCTGTCGGCGACGGTGACCCGCCGGCCAGGGTACGTGGTCCGCTGACGTGGGTGCGTGGCCCGCTGACGTGGGTGCGTGGTCCGCTGACGTGGGTACGTGGTCCGCTGACGTGGGTACGTGGTCCGCTGACGTGGGTACGTGGTCCGCTGACGTGGGTGCGTGGTCCGCTGACGTGGGTACGTGGTCCGCTGACGTGGGTACGTGGTCCGCTGACGTGGGTACGTGGTCCGCTGACGTGGGTGCGTGGTCCGCTGACGTGGGTACGTGGTCCGCTGACGTGGGTGCGTGGTCCGCTGACGTGGGTACGTGGTCCGCTGACGTGGGTGCGTGGTCCGCTGACGTGGGTGCGTGGTCAGCTGACGTGGGTACGTGGTCCGCTGACGTGGGTACGTGGTCCGCTGACGTGGGTGCGTGGTCCGCTGACGTGGGTACGTGGTCCGCTGACGTGGGTACGTGGTCCGCTGACGTGGGTGCGTGGCCCGCTGGCGTGGGTACGTGGTCCGCTGACGTGGGTGCGTGGCCCGCTGACGTGGGTACGTGGTCCTTCGGGCGCTGACGTGTTGCCCGCCTGATCGAGTGCATCGTTCGTCGGCACGTGCCGAGCGCTTGCCGGTGCGGGAGTGTCGCCCAGGCGATTCTTCAAATAAATTTGTGTTGAACCTAGGTTAACATGGCGCAATGTCAGATGGCCTCGTGAAGATGAAGCCGAGCATGGACCATTTAAGTTACAAAAGCCGCCACCGAACACTAAAAAGCATCTCGATACCGTCTAACCTAATCGCTGCAAACTCTGGTTGCACACACGTACCGGCATGGTCAATCAGCCTGTTATGACGATTACTGGCAAAGGCTGACTGACAAACAGTTGAAACATCAGACATTGGTTCCCCTTTTGCCGCTATAGGGCTAGGCGTAGGTGTTATTTTTCATGTTTTATGTGCTTATTTCAGCTGCATTGATCGCTGATTTTGCTCAGCATGTCCTGACGGCCCTAGAAATGGTCTTGTTTTTGACCCAACCGACCCACCACCGGAAACAACGGAACGCCGGCAAAAGTTCAACACTGCTCAACTTCCCGAGAAAGCCAGCCGCGGCGGCGGTCGCTCGCTGGGGCCGCCACACAAATCATCACCAACCGCCGATGCACACATCCACAGCTCACCACCTCCCGCCACCGGCCGGATTGCGTAGCCTGAGGCGTGTTTTCCGGCCCGTGGTGGGGGCGGTAAACTGTGGTCGAGTACACCGGGCTCCAGGGAATGAAGCTGATTTCATGATGGTGTGGTAAGTCGCTACCATGGTACAAGCCTCTCAAAAGTATTACGAGCACGCCTGGCCGGGCCGCTCAAGTTGAGCTTTCCGGCGGTTATGGTAATCTGTTCAACATTCCTCAACAACGCTGGATCTTAGCCTCTCCCTACCATTCGGGTGTGGTATCACGTTATACCATACACCGCCAGTACATCAGCAGCTTCTTTCCATATGTCTAGCTTATCCGGCACTGAGCTGCGAATCCGCCGATCGACATATCGGCTTTGGCTTGATCGCCGTGTTTACGAGGCGTCATTATTCTTCTCCCGCCGGTCGGCCTGCATCGCGGCTGGTATCTCCGCCGGTGCCGGTGCCGGTCCGCAGCCACCGTAGTCGGGACGTGGATCTGTGTCCGCTCTGTCGACGGATCTGTCTTAGTTCCAGCGCCGAATCCATCTCAGCCCGCTGACGACAGATCCATCTCGGCCCCGATTAAAGATCCTTCTGAGTCCACCGACGACAGATCCATCTCAGCCCTGCCGACAGATCTATGTCATCCCCGTTGGCAGATCAATCTCATCTCCGATGTCAGATCCATCTAATCCCGCCGACGACAGATCCATCTTATCCTAGACGACAGATCCACCTCAGCCCCAATGACAGATCCATCTCAGCCCCGACGACAGATCCATCTCAGCCCGCTGACGACAGATCCACCTCAGCGCCGACAACAGATCCATCTCAGCCAGCCGACAGCAGGTTCATATCCGAGTGTCGAGCGTCGTCGGAAACTGACTGGAGAACGACGGTGCCTGCCCTACCCTAATGCACACAACAGGCTTTCTGAGCATGCAAACGGCAGAGGTCAGCATTGGCGCCGCGCTCTTTCAGCTTGGATCATGCGTTCACCAACCACGGGAAGGAATGGCCATGACGTTGCTGATGTCGCTGATGATTTTGAACAACTACATGAACGTTCCGAGGATCTAACAATGCAGCGCACGTCCTAAAACCAGCCACATAGCCATGACACGCAGGCGGCGTGCTCATCATCTGGCAGCACCAGGAATACGCAGAAGACGTGCTCGTCATCTGGTAGCACCAGGAAAACGCCACAACAGGAAACGGCTTCAACTGCGCGCGTCAATGCAGCGCGCTGTTGTTCAAAATGGAGCAATAAAAACGGCTCGCGTTCCTTGACGTCGAAGTCGAACACATCGAGAAGGGGTTCGCAAGGCAGGGTAAACTATGGCGCAGGAAAGGTAGCATGAGCCGCCTAAGTCCGTGTGCAACCGATGAACGGAAAAGGAAGAGGGGGAGAGGAGCCTAAGTGGGCACGACCAGAGGCGGAACTTTCCAACCTTCCAGATAGAGGTAGAGAGACAGACATATATATATATATATATATATATATATATGTGCATAGAGAGAAAGAGTGAGAGAGAGAGAGAGAGAGAGAGAGAGAGAGAGAGAGAGAGAGAGAGAGAGAGAGAGAGAGAGAGAGAGAGAGAGAGAGAGAGAGAGAGAGAGAGAGAGAGAGAGAGAGAGAGAGAGAGAGAGAGAGAGAGAGAGAGAGAGAGAGAGAGAGAGAGAGAGAGAGAGAGAGAGAGAGAGAGAGAGAGAGAGAGAGAGAGAGAGAGAGAGAGAGAGAGAGAGAGACTAAAAGAGCGAAAGGGAGAGATATTAGCAACTGTTGTAAAAGTAGTAGTATTAGTAGTAGTAGTGGTAGTGGTAGTGGTAGTGGTAGTGGTAGTGGTAGTGGTAGTGGTAGTGGTAGTGGTGGTAGTAGTAGTAGTAGTAGTAGTAGTGGCGCAGACTGCAATCAGCTGAAAATCTGCCGCACATCGGGCAGTTGACGGATAATGCTTGAATTCTTATACACAGTAACGCAGTCCGCAAATATAACGATTATGGCAGCAACTCCATGTCTACATACAGCATATCGCCTCAGCCTGCACGCTCCATTGCTGAGTCGTGACACTAAGGCTGAGTTCGCGAAGTACGTGGGCCATCCCATCCCAGCTTCCCGACTCATTGAACTATTGCCTCAGGCTTCATATCGGGAAGCACAGGCAGATCACTCCAAAGAGCCTGATTCAACCTCAATTTTTCCCCAGTGAGCTTGGTGTGTGCTACCTCCCGCTCTCTCTCTCTCTCTCTCTCTCTCTCTCTCTCTCTCTCTCTCTCTCTCTCTCTCTCTCTCTCTCTCTCTCTCTCTCTCTCTCTCTCTCTCTCTCTCTCTCTCTCTCTCTCTCTCTCTCTCTCTCTCTCTCTCTCTCTCTCTCTCTCTCTCTCTCTCTCGCTCTCTTTCTCTCTCTCTCTCTCTCTCTCTCTCTCTCTCTCTCTCTCTCTCTCTCTCTCTCTCTCTCTCTCTCTCTCTCTCTCTCTCTCTCTGTCTCTCTCTCTCTCTCTCTCTTTCTCTCTCTCTCTCTCTCTCTCTCTTACATACACAGATATACACACAAACGACCATCTTCAAAGGATGGTATACCTGCCGGAGGCACTCCTTCACCCGCAGCCACCGCACTCTCAGATCACGATCAGAAGTCTTTTGTTTACTTGAAGCAAAATCAGCTACCTATATGTTGCAGCTTGAGCTCGCACCTAATCAGATCCACACGTCAGTCGGTTTTTGGTGTCCAATATGCTAGTTTGTCAACGGAAATTATAGCTTAAATAAATATATCCATAAACTAAAAAGCGTTGCCATACATTGGCAGATAATGTAGCCACAACTATGTGTCGGGGCGTCAAGTCGGTGCCTTTGTTTATACTCTATCATTGTTCCAATTGTAATGATAGTAAATTATAGTTTGCAGCGAAATGCATTTTGGCCATGTGATCTCCATAGACTCTGTGTGTTAAGTGTGGGAATAACTGGCAATCTAGTTGTTTTCTAGTCAGTGAGGTATCCAAGGCGTAACAAGGTTTTCTGATATTCATCTTCATTTTGTGGAATAATAATGGGCCAGGCTGAATAAGGAGAAAATTCGCTACAGGAATTTGCATGTTTTAGGCATCTCAAGTCTTTTTCATTGTAAGAGTGCTTGCCAAACATAGCACCAATTCCACGCACGGTAAAGCAATGTGTATTTCGCCATCGCTAAAATATTCCCAGTATGGATTAGACGCCCATCCTCTCAACTGTCACCCGTGAAATTGTGTTTTTCCCTCACTGCTCGTGTGCACAAATTAGGTGTGCAAGACAACATGCTTCGGGTGTTGAACTTTCGCTTGTTAACGACTGTTTTGCTTAAATAAGCTATAAATATTCCATACCGGCAGCAACAGCTCGCATGTTGTTGTTCGGGATGAATAACTCACCACGAATTTCTCTGTTTCAGAAAATCAAGGACCCGTTCCTGGACGCTGTCAAGGTCACGCTTGGCGACGCGTACACAGAAAATATGGACAACATTTACAGATTAACCATAGACTTCATACTCAGCACACTGGTTGAGGGGTTTGAGAGCGCCCAGAACGCTGCCAAATCGTGAAAGTGCCGCCAAATATGACGATAGAGACCCGATAGAGACGGTGCTGATTTCTGAGTGATGCTGAAGGTATTCTCCACGTATTGGAGCCATGCTAAGGCTGCGCTAAATGGTGAGAGACCGGGAACGCTTCATCGTGCTGGCAAGTCGTGAGTGTGCTACTAATTTGTGGGTGACAATGAGTGATAATTATGTACAAGACAACAGTAATGAACATTGTTGAATCGAACGAAGCGAGGGCCTGTAAAATGTAATCAGCTCACACTAATGTAGGTAGATAGATCCGCGGCCATACCATGTTCTTTCGGCTGACATATGTGGTGTCCAGATTATGGAGAGTCAGAATTCCGCCAACTGAACGTCCCAGAAACAATGATGTCCGATTCAGGATGGGGCCCATCGGCTCGCACAAGATCGATTCGAGTGCGAGGTAGCAGCGTGTCTGAGGTGCGTGACACCGGCGTTAACTCCGTGTCTGGGGTGCGCGACACCGGCGTCACCGATAGGCGACAACCCCGTGTCTGAGGTGCGCAACACAGGCGTCACCGACGGGCGGCAAATCCGTGTCTGAGGTGCGCGACATATGCGTCACCGACGGGCGGAAACTCCGTGTCCGAGGTGCGCGACACAGGTGTCACCGACGGATAGCAACTCCGTGTCTGAGGTGCGCGACACCGACGTCACCGACGGGCGGCAACTTCATGGCCGAGGTGCGCGACACCGGTGTCACCGACGGACAACACTCCGTGTCTGAGGTGCGCGACACCGACGTCACCGACGGGCGGCAACTTCATGGCCGAGGTGCGCGACACCGGTGTCACCGACGGACAACACTCCGTGTCTGAGGTGCGCGACACCGACGTCACCGACGGGTGGCAATTATGTGTCTGAGGTGCGCGACACCTGCGTCACCGACTCGTGGAGACCCCTTGCCGGCCACCAGCGGCGAGACTGCCTGCCAGGGACAGTGGGAGAGGGGGTAGTGTGGCCGAACGTCCGACAGGTGTGAGGGTGAGGTGGTGGAGAGTAGTGGAGCCGAACGTCCGACAGGTGTGAGGGTGAGGTGGTGGAGAGTAGTGGAGCCGAACGTCCGACAGGTGTGAGGGTGAGGTGGTGGAGAGTAGTGGGGCAGAACGTCCGACAGGTGTGAGGGTGAGGTGGTGGAGAGTAGTGGGGCCGAACGTCCGACATGTGTGAGGGTGAGGTGGAGGAGAGTAGTGGGGCCGAACGTCCGACAGGTGTGAGGGTGAGGTGGTGGAGAGTATTGGAGCCGAACGTCCGACAGGTGTGAGGGTAAGATGGTGGAGAGTAGTGGGGCAGAACGTCCGACAGGTGTGAGGGTGAGGTGGTGGAGAGTAGTGGGGCCGAACGTCCGACATGTGTGAGGGTGAGGTGGAGGAGAGTAGTGGGGCCGAACGTCCGACAGGTGTGAGGGTGAGGTGGTGGAGAGTAGTGGAGCCGAACGTCCGACAGGTGTGAGGGTGAGGTGGTGGAGAGTAGTGGGGCAGAACGTCCGACAGGTGTGAGGGTGAGGTGGTGGAGAGTAGTGGGGCCGAACGTCCGACAGGTGTGAGGGTGAGGTGGAGGAGAGTAGTGGAGCCGAACGTCCGACAGGTGTGAGGGTGAGGTGGAGGAGAGTAGTGGGGCCGAACGTCCGACATGTGTGAGGGTGAGGTGGTCCATAGTTAAGCGGAACGGAGACCGGGCGCCTGGCCAGTGTAGATGTCGTCCAGTGAGTGTGAAGTACAACGGGCAGGCAAGTAGATCATAGCACACATGTTTCACGCTGCATGTACAATACATACAATACCTTGAAAACCCGCTGTTTGCAACCATGTTCTGTCTATTGCTATGTTCAACTACTGAAAGCTGGCTGATTACTAACAGTTTTGCGTGGAACAGTATCTGATAATGTTGCAGGTCACCCTGAATGTGAACAAGTTCAGTAAAATGTGGAATATTATTTCTGCCCTCCGATATCCTCACCCATGGAAAATAGTCAATGGTGCATTCATCTCTCATCTTACTAACTTTTCTTTAACAATTATTCACAAAAGTATTTTATTAATCATAGTAATGACACGAGATAACGTTGTTGCTGTTGAGAGTATGCATAGGATTATACATCTTCGCATGCGTAAGTGATTTCTTCCGGCATTGTTCCGCATTTCGATGGGGCTGAAATAGCCTATCATGGTTTTAAAATTGAATGGCCTTATCTGCACATGCATCTTTTTTTCTCCTTAATGGAGAACGTTGAAGAACAGCGAAACAGCTGTGCCGTCAGCTGACTGATGATCCAGTCAGCGTGGGCTCCGTCAGACGCACCGGAGGAGAGGAAGTCTGGGAGATTGGCCATTTGGCAGCCTTCTGCGTCCATCGGAAGCTTTCTCCCTCTCCCTCTCCAGAGGTAAAAAAAAGTCATCGTTCTGCCGTTTACTCCGGTGACACAATTGCTAACAGAAAGAGGCCCAGAGGAGACACAAAAGCCAGTGCTGGCACTGTTAATATACCTACCTATGCACCTACTCTCATTCTCTCGCCTCACTCAGAAAGCACTTATAAAAGTGATAAAAATGAGCAAAACAAGTAAAAAAACAAAAAAACTTGCGCACCTTGTCCTTTTTGTCGCCTGAATGTTGGCGGAAATTAGGACAAGTATCTTGGCGAACGTTACGCTTACCGTCCAAACCGACGCGCCATTGCGTTAGCATGCGGCGTCTCCCGGACCGCCGGTGTCTCACCGGTGACAAAATGAGACACTCAGGAATGTTATCGAATTTTGGTCGTGAGCTTGGCAAATGTGCTGCTGGCCCAAATTTGGTAGCGCCGGCGGAGATGGAAGCTCTCTTCTGAGCCAATGAGAATCGAGCGCATTGGGTGCTTGAGTTTTGCTTCGAAGGACACGTTCTGTTTGGTCTCGTCTGTCTCGTCACGGTAACAGTTGCCTATCAAGTTCCTGCAACAGATACCTACCTAGGTGGTAGTAGGTGATTAAACTATCCGTTCAGGAGCCGATTTTTGCAGAGATATAATCCTAAGAGAAGACTAGGCATGCCAAATATGCCTGGATCTACTGGCGTGGGCTCAGATCCAGATGAGCCTTGACAAGAAAGCATGGGGATAAAAAAGCCAGCAAAGAGAGCAAGGCCTTCAACTTCAAACTGGCTCTCAAGGCAGATTGTGCAGTGTGGTGAAAAATCCAAGGATGGTGGTGTGTGTAAATTCAGTGGTGAAAGAAGAAACCTGAAGCGGCACTGTGTATCAAAGCATCCATGGGTTAAAGAGCCATATCAAATCCGCAGTGATTCATTCGGTGTTGGAGGAAGGTGGAGACAGGCATGGAAAATTGGAGGTGAGTCTGGTAAATAAGGTTAAAGGATTTGTACCTTCAGTTCAGTTATACAAATGTGCTAGTACTGGATCTACCAGGCCAAATTCTGGTAGGAAATTGCCCTGAGCTCTCACCAAGTTGGTAGGTAGAGCCATTGTATTTATCGGCTTGTATTACCTTTACACAAAAAATGGTTTCTTCATTAAGAAAACCTTCTTTTCTGCATTGATTTATTTTGCAATGATGAAACAATTTCTCGAACAAACCTAAAAACAATAATTAGATGATGTTGGAAGGAATATCTAAAAAATTATCATATCAAGATCTTCAGATCAAGGCTTCAGAAGCCCCCTGAAGTGTGTTTTGTGTGCCATTGCCAAATTCTGAGAACTATTGAGCTGGAACTTTCTAAATTTCCCTAAATATTCATTGTACACATTTTGAGACCCTTTTGAAAATTTTGGTTGTACCGAAGAAGTGTCCAGGCAGTCATTTTGGGGGACATGTTGGTGCATTTCTCCCTTATTCATCCCCCTGAAATGGCTATGATTTTTGGGTATGAACAACAGCTTAATGTATGTGAAAGGTCATTCTGCATCGAATGACATTTTCCCCATCAATTTAAAAAAAAAAAAAAAAAATTATTTTTTATACTTGGCATACCTAACGTTCGGTTGTAGGAGCTGACAAGAAAGTGACAGTGCCAAGGAGTTTTCAACCTCATGTTCGCGACCCCCCCCCCCCTCCATTTTTAGCAAAAATATCACCGGATTAGGCCTGTTTGTACCCTGGTATGCATCTCACGGTACGAACAATTCTGCTATGATCAACTTTAGCTGATATAGATGGTACAGCATGTAAAATAAGGAGGGGGGGGGGGGGGGCTGCCTGTGCAGTAGGCACCCACGGTACCCCGCCTCCCTACGCCCATCGACGAGCAAAAACTCAGATGCACGCCTGTTTTCCACGAAATGGTTACTGGCTGCCACTGGGGAATGGAGCCTTCCTTGTGGGTTTGACGGAAAAAAATGAGACACATTTGAGTTCCTGAAATTGTCCGGTGACACAACGGATACCTTTTTTACGTCTGTCCCTCTCCCTCAAGGGCATTCCACGACAAATCGACCAGGCAAAGGGGTGATTATCCACCCTCATTTCTCAGATTTTGAGCAATTTTGATGTATAGGGTTATCTCATGCCCTGAATCTACCCTTGCAAATATTACTTCGATTAAGTCAACGGTTCAGGAGTTATAGCGTCGGGAATCTCTGGGAGGTCACGTTGCAAGGTTTATTTATTTATTTATTTATTCGGTTTGCCACACACAGGAACAGTGCCCCGAACATAACCGAAGGTTATGTTCGGTGGCCGATAACTAAGTTCATTATCAGTCAAAATATAAATATCCAGACATTTTTTAACTCGCAAAGACTAAAGGAATCCAATTCTGGCAATATTTGTAATATGTGATGGATAATAAAAGAGTTACCCCATGACCTCAGGACACATGACCTCCGGTGATCTCGATGCCCGTGATTTTTTTTATTGACAGTATGGAAGGACCATGTTTTGGCTTGATATATAGCAAATAAAAAATTGGTGTTTTTCTATAAATCCTCATTTCGAGAGCGCAAACTTTACCATATTTGAAGTGTTTCGAGGATTGAGCTACTAACTCGGCCGCCCCTCCGTCCAATATCTAGATGTAGCTTGATAACATATACCAACGCGTTCTCTGGCATTGTGAGGATGACGGACGGTTTTAAGAAGTAGCAATGCACAAACCTGTATGATATTAATAAATTTAAGGAACGATAACGGGGTGTTCTAATTCTATAGCAAATCGACAAAGCAAAGGGGTGATTGTCCACCCTCCAGTCTCAAATTTTGAGCAAATGATTGCTGCATAGGGCTATTCTATGCCCTGAACCCACCTGTTAAAATTATATTTCGATCAGGTCCACGGTTCAGGAGTTATAGCCTCGGGTATTTCTGGAAGGTCACGCTGCAAGATTAAGCTCGGTGTCCGATAACTATGTTAAATATCGTTCATAATATAAATGTCCAGACAATTTTGAACTCGCAAAGTTTCAAGGAATCCAATTCAGGTACTATTTTTATATATGATAAATTATTGATAAATTACCCAATGCCCTCAAGTCATGTGACCTCCGGTGATCTCGATGCCCGTGAAAATTTACTTTTAACTTTGACATGATGGAAGGACCATATTTTTGCTTAACATATAACAAATAAAAATAATAGTGTTTTTGTTACAAATGTTCGTTTGGAGAGCGCAAGCTTTATCATATGTGAAGATCATCGAGGATTGAGCTTCTTATTCGGTCTGGCCGGGCTGTCAGCAGAGCCCAAGCCAAGAAAGGGCCCCTGACGTGATGGACAGGGTCCAAGCGTTTGAAAATGGCCCTTCGGTTTTCCGGACAAGGCCCCCGGGTCGTCAAAGACGGCCACTGAAATGACGAAGGGGCACTAGTTTCCGCAAAGGATCTCGGGCCGTCATAAAGGGCCCTTGGGCCGACGGAAGTGGCCCAAGCTGTTGAAAGAGGGCCTCCGGCCTGACAGGGGAGGCCCTGGATCACTAAGGAGGTCCCTTGCGCCGACGAAGAAAACCGCTAGCTTTTGGAGGACCCGGGCCATCGGGGAGAGCCCAGAGCCGGCATGAAGGGCCTTGGGCCGATGAGGGCCGGAACCGCACAGGGGCCCCTTGCATGATAGAGGAGGCCCAAGCTTTTGAAAAGGAAATTCAAACCGGACGGAGAGTATGCTGAGACGTGAAAGAGGGTCTCTGAGCCGACGGATGGGCCCTGGGCCGGATGTACAGAGCCACTGGATCGGCTTTGGCTCACGCTGATGGAGAGGGTCTCAGAGCTGACAGCAGGCCTCAGGCCGATAAAGAGACCCCGAGCTTCGGAGACGATCCGGGCTGAAGCGGTGGGTTTCCGGTGCTGCGTAAAGGGTTCCTAAGCCCATGGAGGGGCCCGGGCTGCCCTGCCCTGGCGCAGTAGTGGCGTTTCCAAGAGGTGAAGGGGTGCCCGCTCCAATCCTATCGAGTCCAATGGCCCCCCTGATATCCAAAGATTCCCTAAGGGTTAGCGATCGATGTGAGGAATACTGAGAGCCACTTCCAGAGCTAGGCTGTCATTGCCAGCCCAAAAAACTTGAGGAGTAGGGAGGCTCCCTTAGAGCTAGAGCGGACCGGACTGTGATGCTTCTGAGGCTTGTGAGTAACACTGGGAAATGAACAGAGCCACCTAAGAGCTAAGGGGAGTTCCGAGAGCTGTCGATGTTTGCGATAAATTCTGAGGCCCGTCTCAGAGCTGCTTTGTCACGAAGGAAGAGGTGGAGGTCACTGCGAGTCTCGCAGGTCGCTTTACGAAATCTCTCGCCATCAAGGGAACACACAAATTTCAGGTTCTCGCTTGGTGATGTTACGACTGTTTTGGTACATGTATTGTCGAACGGCGAGGGACGTGCCGTGAAACTGTCACGATAGGTGGACAAAGACAAGCTAGACACGAGACAGAAACAATTGGAGCACATATGAAACATGGTTTGTTACCGCAGCAACTTGCCGATTTGTGTGTTGATCTGTCTTTGGGCACATAACAAAAACTTTGAATCGTTTCCATGCCCTCAAATATGCAAACGGTACTTCTATGCACTTCTGACGGGGCATGATTGTGACTTGATGTACCTTCTTATTTCTCAGTTGGATACATGTTTGTTCTAAACATACAATGATTGTGTGACCATGGTGCATACATTGTCCTCATGAATCCCTATGGGTCGTATTTTCTGTGCGAATACAAGCATTAACATATGTCAGGAAGAGTTCTCGGCGAACGAAATTGAGACGCAATTAGTCAGCGAAATAACTGGATATAACAAAACCTCAGGCTACTGGTGCCAACCACAGTTCCGTTGAGGCCAATAGCCACTTCTGACATCAGTAGGCGCCTTTTATCTTATATAGATAACTGGATATTGGAGGTAAATAAGTACATTAGAAGACATAAATCCACACAATGCCAGATAATACGTTGCTACGTGTTATCAAACCGAATCTCGATTTTGGACGGAGAGACTGCCGAGTTAGTAGCTCAATCTTCGAAAGACTTCAATTATGGTAAAGTTTGCGCCCTCCAAATAAGGATTTATAGAATAAGACGCCGATTTTTTATTTGCTACATATCAAGCCAAAACATGGTCCTTCCATTCTGTCAATAAAAACAAACAAAAAAGTAAAGGGCATCGAGGTGACCGGAGGTCATGTGACATGACGTCATGGGGTAACTAGTTTATTATTCATCATATATTACAAGTATTGACAGAATTAGATTCCTTGCATCTTTGCGAGTTCAAAAATGTCTGGACATGTATCTATTTGACTGATAATTAACTTAGTTATCCGCCACCGAACATAACCATGCAGCGTGACCTTGCAGAAATTCCCGAGGCTATAACTCCAGAACCGTTGACCTGATCGAAGAAAAATTTGCACAGGTGGATTCAGTGCATAAGATAACCTTGTACACCAATTTTGTTCAAAATCCGAGACATGAGGGTGCCGGGCCCTGATCGATCTGTCGTGGAATGCCCTGCACCGCAGGGTTGCGGAGCAGTCGTCGCGGTAAATCACCTAACTCTTTCGCGGTGCGGAAGGGGGGGGGGGCGAAGGTCAAATGGACCCCTTAAAGCATTATGAGTTGACTCCTGGAACCGCTCAAGATATCACGTTGACATTTTTCACAACTTCCGAAAATTGATGAGCGTGCATCTTCTCAATAATGACGGATAACTGTGTTACAGTCATGGAGTTGGGGTAGATCAAATTCAGTTCAACCTTTTATGTCAATGCGGTTTTTACTCGTATATTGTAATATGTAGTATGGACACAATGGGCAAATAATCCATAAAACCGTCAAATACGTGATGACAGGTCCAGTCGCGAGGTGAAGCTGATATTTACATATAATTAGTGTACAGTTTCATCAATTATAATTGACGTGCTTGAATGCCCTGTATATATGTAATGGCCAGTCATATGCTCCAAGGGTTGCAAGCTTAATGTCAATATGAGGTCACGTCATGGAAATATGTCTTGAATCGTTCCAAATGTATGGTGCGAGAGTAATCCGAGAGTGATCATCGCAAGCGATATGGAAGCTGACATAATAACTGTTGCAAAGGAAAAACGAGTGGATCGGGGCATACAATGTCAATTGTGTACGTTGTTCTTGTGTACGTGAGTAGGGACGGGAAACGTGATTTGATATTTTTAGAAGAAATAAATGCCAATACCATGTTTTATGCTGTACTTTTTCTCGACATTGTAAAAACAGACAAATTTGGCCTTTACACTGATGTTACTGAATGTCATTTCCTCAGATTAATGCTTCAAAAAAAGCGCCTTCAACAGCTCATCATATATTGTATCATGCTTAACCTTGACCTGATCGGTGACCCTAACCTTTGCAAGTGTCGTGGTTTCAGACTAAGCCTTTAGTTTACATGTCATCCATATTGAAGCACAACATAATTTGTTTTATGAACAGGATTTGAAAACTACGGCGACGACTGGATGACCGGCACGACGTTACTAAATGTGTCTTGACCTGGTGGGTCAACCAAAGAATCTAGACAAAACTAGTTAGGGCATTTCCGAAATTTAATTGATGGAGCTATGACATGCCGCTTGCCGAATGTCTTTATCTACCTTAGAACAAAAACTAATGGGGGCAGGGTTCAGATTGTCCACCTCCCTCACCCGAACCACGAAGGGTGGGAATTCCTACTGCACTGCGACAGCTTGGATGTGGGAGTTCAAAGAGTAGTTTTCCGCGCATCGTTTTCCCAGCGAAGGCGTCAAGCACATCCCCTAATCTGCCGCCTTTGATCAGAGACAGTACCAGTATAATTCGTCATTAAATTTAGGGGCGCTTGGCGAGCGGGGGCAGGTGGCAGGAATTCCAGCAGCGGGTACAGGGTCGGACATCCAGCCGCGGGTACAGGCTCTGACACCGCGCCGTTGCAAGCGGAGACGCGCTGAACCTACTGCAACAGACTTGTGCCGGAAAACCCGTGTATGCATACATGTCAGGCAGTCGTACGTGGTGTCAGGTAGCCATGAGTGGTGTCAGGCAGCCATATATGGTGTCAGGTAGCCATGAGTGGAGTCAGGCAGCCATATATGGTGTCAGGAGCCATGAGTGGTGTCAGGCAGCCATATATGGTGTCAGGTAGCCATGAGTGGTGTCAGGCAGCCATATATGGTGTCAGGAGCCATGAGTGGTGTCAGGCAGCCATATATGGTGTCAGGTAGCCATGAGTGGTGTCAGGCAGCCATATATGGTGTCAGGAGCCATGAGTGGTGTCAGGCAGCCATAGGTGATGTCAGGTAACCTTAGGTGGTGTCAGGTAACCACAAGTGGTGTGAAGCAGACATATTTGTTGTCAGGAGCCATACGTGGTGTGGCAGCCATAAGTGGTGACAGATAGATATAAGTGGTGTGGCAGCCGTAAGTGGTGTCGAGTAGCCATAAATGTTGTCACGCAGCCATAGATGGTGCAGCAGGGAGAAGCGTTATCCGTGTTAACATGAACTGCTGTACTTCAGGTGAAGCATTGTGGTGAAAGTTGGCAAAACGCGGATTGAATCCTGAAGGACAAACAAACAAGATGTCAAACGCTGTGATAAAGGTTATCGGGACTTCAAAAGTGACCAGTCGGGCTGGGTTGGATCGGGTAGGTAGGTAGTCACGTGAACGTGCGTAGATATACGAGAGAAGGATGGTTCGAGATTTACACTCATTCCTAATAACTGTTTCGTTTATACAAGATACCGGTTTTGCTCAAGCTTAGACCCCACCCGTTGTGAGCTTCTGGTGTGCTTGCATGAGTTTGAACACAATTGACCTGCGCCCTCACTTGGAGTTTTTGTATTTACTCGTTGGCTGATTTACTCTGGATCCGACGGTAACCTGGTGTCATGCTGGTTTCGAACTGATCTGATTTCTCTGTCACACATCACCTGGTGCAAGCTGATTTGATGTGAAGTTAAAAGCTATATGACACGCGTTACACTCCTCGTTAGCTATATGACCTCGTTACACACGTACTCCTCTCCGACGTTGCAAAACACATACATATAGGTTATTTCAGACTAGGTAGGCAGGGTCCGATCCAATTTGGCCAAAACGGACGGTTTTCCTTATAGATTGCGCTTGGTTTTTTACCTACGGGTTTTCCAAGCAGCTTGGTTTTCCCCCTTCTCAGGGTTTTCCAAGCTTTAGCTTAAACATACACCTACACCTGCAAGGTCGGGCCTGATGTCCACGACTTCCTCTGGGCGCACGGCCTCCGCTTCGTTTCAGGTCGCAGGTGGGCAGTGGAGTCTGTTCGTAGGCTACGAAGCTGCCCACCCTTCAAATTCCCTTCTGATTGTTATGCATGTATGTAGGTATGTATGTATGTACATGAACCTGTATGTCATGTATGTATCGGCCATTTACGTCACGTTCTTTGTTTGCCGGCGTCCCATCTTTCCTTTCTTGCTTCATTGATGTAACCGGATGCCACATAAGCCGGATTAACGTAATCCCTTCCTTAACGTAACAATCTCTAGCGGATGGCACTCTGCCTCTGCTAAAGATAAAAAACTTCGCTGCGTGACAAAAACATTATTTGTTAGATCACAACTGTCCGCATCATCCGCATCATAACCGTCTAAGGCGCCTCACCACGCACGCCGAAGTCGGTGGCGATTTCCTGTGTCGTTCTGTTGAGCCTCCGACGGTCGTGCTCAGGGTTCGCCCGGCAGAATACAGAAATCCCTTCGCTTTGAGGCTGCGATTCCTCGGCGCATTGCCTCTACTTGTTGTTGGGAGTTTTGTCGACAGCTTCGGCAACCTCGTACATTGTCTCTGCCGAATAGAAGAGCCACCATTGCCGCCGTGCCGTCATGCCACCATTGTAAATCAGTTCGCATGCTTATTAATGTTTGAGTACATACATGGTGTACATGCATTAATATATGCACTGCAAATCATCACAACGACCTTGTACCCGTGCGTTTTATGTGCACTTTCAAGCTACGTCATGTCATCAAGAAGTCCTCCATTGGCGAGTTCTGACCTGCGCTTGATATGTCCCGTGCTAGTTGAGCTGGCACGTCCCTTGGAGCGCGGTGGCCTGAGCCCTGCTTGTTTTCGACCGATGGGTTCCTTTGAGCACGACTGCGGAGGGAAAGAGAGAGAGAGAGAGAGAGAGAGAGAGAGAGAGAGAGAGAGAGA
This sequence comes from Ashinkailepas kermadecensis, assembly GCA_034440615.1. NCBI lineage: Eukaryota > Metazoa > Arthropoda > Thecostraca > Neolepadidae > Ashinkailepas > Ashinkailepas kermadecensis. Next base: position 70,567 of record JAOTOM010003668.1, on the reverse strand, counting down.
GAGAGAGAGAGAGAGAGAGAGAGAGAGAGAGAGAGAGAGAGAGAGAGAGAGAGAGAGAGAGAGAGAGAGAGAGAGAGAGAGAGAGAGAGAGAGAGAGAAGAGATATATATATATATATATATATATATATATATATATATATATATATATATATATATATATATATATATATATATATATATATATATATATATATATATATATATATATATATATATATATATATATATATATATATATATATATATATATATATATATATATATATATATATATATATATATATATATATATATATATATATATATATATATATATATATATATATATATATATATATATATATATATATATATATATATATATATATATATATATATATATATATATATATATATATATATATATATATATATATATATATATATATATATATATATATATATATATATATATATATATATATATATATATATATATATATATATATATATATATATATATATATATATATATATATATATATATATATATATATATATATATATATATATATATATATATATATATATATATATATATATATATATATATATATATATATATATATATATATATATATATATATATATATATATATATATATATATATATATATATATATATATATATATATATATATATATATATATATATATATATATATATATATATATATATATATATATATATATATATATATATATATATATATATATATATATATATATATATATATATATATATATATATATATATATATATATATATATATATATATATATATATATATATATATATATATATATATAGAGAGAGAGAGAGAGAGAGAGAGAGAGAGAGAGAGAGAGAGAGAGAGAGAGAGAGAGAGAGAGAGAGAGAGAGAGAGAGAGAGAGAGAGAGAGAGAGAGAGAGAGAGAGAGAGAGAGAGAGAGAGAGAGAGAATGAGAATGAATGATTCGATAATGAAACGAACTACACATCATAAGAGAGCTTGCATCAATGTTGTTCAAATTTGACCATTGGAAATCACTTGCACTTCCTTTAGAAACTAGAATATTACATTAATATCACAGCACGCACACCCTGGTGGTGTTCCTTCACAAACCCACCACCAGAGCGGCGCCACCTGTATTATGTCCGCTCATGACGCCTAACGAGTGACACTCGTTTACATATGAAGAGCGTGGGTATTTTTAATATTTTATTTGGAATCCGATTTCGTTGCTTTATCTCATTTGATTCCTTGGCAGTTGTTCTGTTTTTGCATGTATGCTTTGTTCATGTGCATGCACCAAACTAGCATAGATTAGAGGCCTACCCAGTCTGCACATGTGATATGAAGTGAAATTGTTATGCTTTGGTGTTTGTAATGAAAATTGACATCCACAATTCAAGCCAAATGTTAATGTAGTTTTTCCACTTTGCTAGCTAAAATATTGCATAACGTTGATGGTCTATATGCTGTTTACTACTGCAACCAATCATGTTTTAACTCCTCTACATTTTTTAGAACGAATTGGAAAACGGATGGATATCTCTACCCGGTACGGATATGGATATGGTCTGGATTGTTTCATATGGATGCGGATTGGACCGTATTTCAAAGCGCGTCAATTCGTGCTATGATCTACTATCGCCGCAAACACCGACCTCAGCTACATTATCTGACACACAATCTATATTCATCCCTGAAGGAACACCTCGACTTTACAGTGACCTATTCCAACACTTCGAAACACTTCAATACCATATGTGAATATGTCAATACCACGCTGGACAGCTTTTCAGGTGAAATTTCAATGTGGAATAACCGTAGTAGCTCCAAAATGGCCTACATCATATCTATAGACATAGGGGTAGGAACAGGGGGAGCGGGGGCGCCTGCCCCCCCCCCCCCCTAACTCCAAGGCTGGAAGGGCAATGCCCCCAACTTTTCGGTTACACTTCGCAGGTAGTGACACGTTTCCGATAGGGCGATTTTTCTTTGTTTACCTGCAGGAGGCACCAAAATATTGGGTCCGTTGGACCTTTAGATACCATCTGCCTGCATCATGGTGACACCACTGATCACCATTGGATCCTCTGGCGATATCCTGGCGGTGCCTCCCGCTAAAATTATACGCAAAATGACATGCTGACCCTGTGACACAACTTCCTAGTGACGCCCCCAACATAAAGCTTCGGAACCCCTCTGACCGCATCCTGGCGTCGCCCCTGGTCGGAATGATATGTACAAAGATATGCTGACTCCCTGGCACGACATCCTGGTGGCGCCTCTGGCATGGAGCAACCTCGAGAACATGTCGCAGTGACGTCATCACAATAGTGTAATACCATCACCCTCCTGCCGATACATACCACGACTGGCGCGAAGTACTGTCAGTTCGAGAGAGAAAGATGCGACGCCAGCCAGGCCATTACCAGGAATTCTGTCGGCCTTTCCTTGCGGGCGGCTGAACCACTGTGCTCGCTGTCGGAGCACCTCCCCCCCCCCCACCGCACACATAGTTATACGGTGGAAGGCACCCTCTATCAGCTCAATAACATCCCCTCCGTATTTGTACACGAGATGTACTTTCCACCCGGACCTATAAGTTGCTACCCTAGAAATAAGTCCCCCAGGAGCAAGGCTTATGCATCACCCTGCAATGCTTGCTGACGTTATTATTCTAGACAGACCCTTACCCGGTTTGAGGGCGAGCAGAACACCCCTCCCCAAATGAACAAGTTGAGCATCGAGCGAACGAGACGAATGCAGCCCCGCTCGTGCAGAAATGCAGAAACCAGCCCGGATCCTAACCCTAGCGAAGCCAACCTGCATGCTAACTCTAACGAAGCCAACCCAGATCCTAACCCAAACGAAACCAGCCCGGATCCCAACCCTAACGAAACCAGCCCCGGTCCTAACCCTAGCGAAGCCAACCTGGATCCTAGCCCTAACGAAGCCAGCCCAGATCCTAACCCTAACGAAGCCAGCTCAGATCCTATCCCTAACGAAACCAGGCCGGATGCCAACCCTGACCTCTCCCGAAATTAATTCCTCGGGTGCGTCACTGATGCTGTGCGGGTATTTCTCACGATCCCGAAGGCTCCTGATGCATGCCATGTAAGGCGGCGGAAAGCGATGTACCCTCGCTTTGTCCCTTGATAAGCATCCCTTTATGCCCCGATGTCCTGGACTGAGAACAATTATAACTAACATCACATGGTGTCTGAGAGCTACAGTCGGTCGGCTCGCCGGCAACACGATTACCACCTGTACGGAAAAGTACTACAAGGATATCGACGAGTATTAATCTCAAAGTCACTACCTGGTCAGCTGTAGAAATAATGTAGGGGTGGCGGCTCTGCCGTCGGTGGGGTGTGGGGGTGGTGGCTTCGGTGGCTTGGCGGGTGTGGGGTGTTAGGGGTGTGTGGTGTGTAGCTGTGCTGGGAATGTGTGCGGTGTACAATGGGTGTGTGTGAAAGGAAGGCCAACCGAGCCTTAACTGAAACTGCTCTGATTGCTGATTGTGGTTGGGGCTTCTGAACAATTTGGGCTTTATTTTAACTGAGACTGCACTTTAACAAGGCTGAACATGGGCTGACTCTAAATTTAGACTGGGCTAATTATCTCCTTTGCTGATTGTGCCTCTGTCGGGGGTGTGTTGTGCTGTGTTTCCCCGCCACCTCCACCACACATTCCCCAAACCCCAGCCGGCTTGATGTTGTTTGAGCTACCGTCCCTAACACGAATTTATATGTGTGCGAGGTCAACGTTTTGGGAACACCATATAGGTAAATGAGTGCGTCTAGCAAAATTAGAAAGATTACGTTGTATTTAGAAAATTAATGATAAGGCAATTTGCCCTTGGTTTCAATGACTTGTCCCGAGATGGGACTTTTGGATGCTAATAGTAGTATAATTTTGTGCAATGTTCCACTCGAAATAGGTGCCTGTGGTTGAGCCCCAAGTGGCTTCCGCTGGTCCTTAAAGCTACCTAAAGCACATTCATTCTCCTCATTCACTTTACATTCGCTCGTCCCATTCATTCTATCCTTATTAATTAATGAAATACTTGGTCCCCAAATTTTGCTCCCCCCCTCAGCGGTACACAAACACATATATCAACGGATCATTGCTCTATTTTTGATGGTAGGTTGGCCGAATATGTAAATCTTCCACTGCCATCACAGCTGGCCTCGCCATTATTGACAGTGTTCCTCGCCTGGATGAAGGCCTAATGCTACGAGGGGGCTCATCGTACTGGCTCCGAGGGCTTATACAAGTGCTCTGGTATCTTTGACTGGCATACCTAGCCTTAAAAATCAGTCGATGCCGCATCGGGCCTTATTCGCTGTACAAGTGCGACCAAGTGAACGTGCTCACGGGCGGGCACGGATCCCTACCACGTTGGGCACGTCCCCTGGCCGTCTTTATAACCTAGCCTGCCCTATCCTTTCAGCCTCGGGGCTTATGGCACGCCAAACCCGTCCGAACGTTCCCCCCGCCCCGAAAGGCTACACGGCTCCGTGCCGAAACGTATAGCGAACGGGGGGCGGACTCACGACCGTTCAGTGTTTTGCCTTAACCTAGTGTTTGGCGCCAAACTCGACGGACGCAAGGTGGGGCTCGACAGCCCATCCGATCTTGCATACTGTGCCCGCCCCCAGCTGTACCATTGGATCACAGAGGCCAGCGGGCTTTTGCAGTCAAAGAACCAGAGCATGTGCTTAATGCCCCCAAAGTATACAGTCATCCCACCCCTTCTCGCAATTGGACATCATCCAAACGCAGATCATATATATTTATATAAACAACATCAATATTATAGTCCAGTTGAAAAAAACTGGCTTTCACACTCATTACCCTTACCCGAGAACGTTCAGTTCATAGGAGAACGGCCGGCAGGTCGACTCCTCGCTTATATGTGGATTTACTTCATATGGCAAATTAATATCAGGCACATATCTAAACATCATGTGTGAAACTCTTGTGTCGGAAAGTACACACGGTACTATCTACACCTACTTGTCCGCTGTTGGTTACCCGGTCAAAGCGAAACGCGCGGCGCGCACCCCTCAGCGCCCGCGGCACGGACGCCATTTCTGTTCTAGACGTAAATACCTTCCCCTCCGTCCACCTGATCGCCGAGGTATCTACTACGCCCGCGTCGCTTCGGGAGGGTCGTATTTCTTACGTCATCCATTGCCGTTAGTCCCCGCGGAGGGTCACTGACTCGGCCATCGGCATCCGACCTCAATGCTATCTGGGTTATCACGAAAGTTAGGCCACTGAACACACGGCTGGATGGCGCCACTGGAGTTTTGGATTTTTGAATTAGCTTGCACCACGGCGGGTAGATAGGCTATAATATCACTTCTTTATCTCCGGTTAATGTAAGGGTCGAACGCTTTGGACGAGGAGGGAAAAACATGGCTATTGCAAGCACAGTTTACAACGTGCTTACTGTCAGACCGAACGATAATCATTTTCACGATCCATTCTGGCCCGGTGGCAAGGCGGATGTTGCACATACAGTTTTCAACGTACGGCATATTGGGCTGAACGATGGTCATTTTCACGACCCACCCAGCCCAGGGTCACGAGAGGATGTGAGGATCCGATGTGTGCACAGTACCCCTGGTCGTTAGTGCAAACTATGCCCCCCCTTGCTTTATCCCCAAGTATTCCTGTCACCGCTAATCCAGCACGTCAGAGGCTGGGCAACTGCTCCGTGTCTCTGCTGATGCCACCATAGAATTTCTATGCATAATCTAATATATTTACATTTATATACACCGCATCACATTACGCCCACGCACTGCTTACACACACACTACTCGCCATCTCCCACCTCTCCATACTTGCACGCGACATACTTCCTCCCCATACATACCTACATACCCTGGCCTTCTATACAAGGCGTGCGACGTCGGAGCCACCGGCCGTGTCACACACACATCACATAGTCTAATTGCCCCCCCCAAGATGGGTCGCTCCTTTCGACAATGAATTGGGTTTAGGGGGAAATAGCTGTGATAGAAAATAGGCCGGTTTGGAAGAAGGAAGAAGGCATGGCAGACCGATGGCACTCACATGTTAGTTGCTGGGCTGGCCTCTTCGGTCGTCTCCACGCTGCCTGAGCTCCGTGAGTGAGAGACTGCCCGAGTGCGAGAGTCTCCGAGCGAGAGCGAGATCGAGAGAGCTCGTCCCAGAGCGAGTGCCTCCGAGCGAGAGTGAGCTCGAGCGCGAGAGCGTCCCCGAGAGAGTGAGCTCCAGCGCGAGAGCGTCCCCGAGAGAGTGAGAGCGTTTTCTCTGCCTTCCAGTTTTTCTTCGATGGCTGTAGCCCCGCCTCCTCCACTCTTGGCCACTCGCAGGGCTCCGGATTTTATTCTTTCTCTTGATTGGTGGGAGTGTTTTTCTTTCTTTTTTTCTTCCCCTTAGGCCGTATGTGTGGCGAAGCCGCCTGGGGCTGTCAGGACGGTCTGCCGGGGTCTAGAATCTTCACCGAGGTCACGGCTGGCCGGCCTTTCTCCTTATGTCGATCGGGATCGGCTTGTCATGAGAACATTCTTGTTGTTGACTGGTTGGGACGGGGTAGCGGGCCAGAACGAGGTGATTAGCCCGGGTTCGGCGCTTAATTGCTCCAGAGTTTTCGCTCCCGCCATTAATCCGCACAGGTACGCGCTGGTCGGGTCCAGTCGGGCGGATTGAAAAAAAAAACACGCAGTGAAAATGGACAGCTGGTGGCTGGGATCTGATCGGGCGTCTTGCCGCCTGGCCGGGTATGTAAATATTGGAAAGTGCATGCCGAAAAAATGTAAGCCTTCTTACATTAAAGACTTCCCTCTACAAATCACGTCCTCGTGATTGTCAAAATCCGGTCCTGAAATTGTTACAATTCCTTTTTAGCTAAATCCCGGGATATACCTATATTTCATGGGGCTCTTAATTTTCCCTAACCCGCCTAATCCTATACTCGCCGGCTATATACACACCATCTCTTACATCACTTTACACCATACACCATACACCATACACCACACGCCATAACACCAACTACTAACTGACGTTGTGTGCAGTAGACTCTCGGTCGACGACTAAATGCGCCACATTCGAACACACGACATGCACTTGACGTTATACCTAGAAAGCATACCTTCACATACACACATATGCTGAACAACACTATTCAAGTCTCTGTGTGGTCATGGTCAATAACTAGTCCGCTGGACCGTCACTGGCCCATGTTTTGAGGCGCATCAGTGACACGCCCTTTCTCCACCTGGCTCCAGACGCATGTCTGGAGCTAGACGAAGCTCCTCTCCATGCGGCACGTGCTGCGGGCTGAGGCGACCTCAGCGGGCGTCTTGATGTCCCAGTGGGTGGCTGCGCTGACCGCCTGAATTGCAATGGTAGAAGACTGCCAGACAGGTCAATCTGACGTTACGTCGCTGTGGCTTCACTGGGGCGGCCACGCGCTCTGCGGGATCGGAGATCATGACGTCACCGCTGTGGTCGCCATGTCACCGGGTCACAGTTATCTCCGAGCTATTTCCACCTGAACAAAGTCAAATAAGGTTAGCGTGCCTCCAGCGAGACCATGCTCATGACACGTCATCGGACCATTGTCCATGACAGCAGTCTGACCATGTCAGACTGCTTTCGGGCCGCAGCTGGACCGCTGTGGGGTCACCGACGGACCGCCATCGGACCGCTGTTGGATCACCGTTGGGCGGCAGTTGGTCCGCCGTCGATCCGCTGCCGCTCCGATGTCGAGCCGTCGCTGGCCCGCTGCTCTTGGGCCGCGGTCTGGTTGTTGTCGGGCCGCAGTCGGACCGCCGCAGGACAGCTTGTCGGGCCGATTTCCGACTCCATGTCGGGCCGCTGACGAACCGCTGCCGGACCACCGTCGGACCGTTGTCGGACCCAGGTTGCGCTGACGTCCGGCGCCGTTGGGTCACAGTCGGGCCGCTGGGGGAAACTTGTCGGGCCGACGTCCGGCTCATTGTCGAGCCGCTGACGAGCCGCTGCCGGACCGCCGTCGGACCGTTGTCGGACCCAGGTTGCGGTGACGTCGGGCGCCGTTGGGTCACAGTAGGGCCGCTGGGGGACACCTTGTCGGGCCGACGTCCGGCCAAATGTCGGGCCCTTGACGAGCCGCTGTCGGACCGCCGTTGGATCGTTGTCGGACCCCTGCTTGTTCATGTCGGGTCATCGTCGGGCCATTGACGGGCCGCCGTCGCAGTGGGCGACTGTCTGCCCTGTAATGACACTTAACCCTGCATGACCCCCTGTCCTGTCTGGTCCGGTGGAGACAGAGCAGACACCCCCCGGCAGCTTCGGAGCTCGAGAATGTCCGCAAGCGCCGGGGTACAGGAGATCATGCGTCGCCGGGCAGTCAGGAGACCTCGTGTCTCCTACTCCGGTGCTCCTGTCTTCATGGAGATCCTGGAATGGGAGACTTCCCTCTTGTCTTCTACCAGCCCTCTTGTCCACGCGCGGACCCATGACCGGGAGACTTCCCTGTCTCCTACCGTACCTCTTGCACTCTTGCGACCGCATGACCGAGAGACTTTCCAGTCTCCTACCGGACCTCTTGTCCTCGGACGGACTCATGACCGGGAGACTCCAGTCTCCTACCGGACCTCTTGCACTCGTGCGACCGCATGACCGGGAGACTTTCCAGTCTCCTACCAGATCTCTTGTCCTCGGACGGACTCATGACCGGGAGACTTTCCTCTTGTCTCTGACCTTGCCTCTTGCCCCTCAGAGGCTGCCAGGGCTGGGAGACTTCCCTCTTGTCTCGTACCCAGACCTTTGTTTTTGGTTTGGTTAGCCGCCCAAACCAACATTTTCTGTGGGCTGCAATGACCTGTGAGCACCACCCGACTGAGCATGCCATTGGGAAAACAATAGGGTGAGATTTTGGGGAGGATAATTAAGGATTCAGTGAGCGGATCTGCTATCTGCCTCCACCACCGGCTTTCACTTAGCTGAAAAGAGAGAGAGAGAGAGAGACTAACCAATGAATTGACCCTGGAAATCATCCACATTGAAACACGGCTTAAATCGAGCAAATATGATCTCATTATGTTCCCAGAGAGCTAAACAATCTTGACGCTCCATAACCGCGACGAAATTGCTGACTTCCGGCAACGGATACACGTGTCGGCTGCGACCTGACCTGACACCCACCCAAGCTTTCACGGACCCATGTAACACACCTCTATATATGCTTTGCATTCCGGTTTACATTTATATCGCTGAACTTCGAGTTCTGAACAGAAACTGCAAGCCAACATATCTACTTAGCCTCCACGTGCATTCCATCAATGCGTTATCCTCTGGGTTCGGCGACCTGTGCCAGTTCCCGGGCTTCGTGGTGACCCAAAATTTTGAAAACTCCCACGTTGGGCGCCAGTGTAGGGGTGGCGGCTCTGCCGTCGGTGGGGTGTGGGGGTAGTGGCTGTTACAATGTTATTTGGTGCTGAAGTGTGTATACGATTCTTGTGCTGAGGTACCACGATACAAACGCTGCAGCTCTCGCCGGGTGACTCTATTGGAGACTGAGCGTGACCGGGCAGTCGGCCGGCCCCGCCGGCCGGTCGGGCGAGCGTAGCCGCCGGGCTTTAGAGGTGTCAGATTTGAACACCAAAAGTCCAACACAGAACACCTCCCCCCAAGACAACATTCCACCTCCTCCCAAGACACATGAACATTGGCGAGCAAGGGAGATGTGTCTGACAAATTTGCTAAGTCGCACGTCGCACAGCTGACTAAGATCTTAGAGAAAAGAATGAAAGCAAAATATCTTGAGTGCCAGAAATTATATCGGACGAATCGGACATAAAATGTATCGCAAACCTCGTCGGCAGCGACGAAAACCACTGTGAGCGAGGCAAATAAATCATGTCCTGCAGATAACAATCAGCTCACACTGAATAATGTCACGCCAACGCACTTGCTGACAACACTATCGCGCTGCGACACAGTAGCGAGGAACATCGCGGATAGGGAATCACTGAGTCGCAAGAAAATATTCAAAGAATGTACACCATCCACTCGAAGGGCAATTCATGCGATATGAAATCGCCGCGTCTCTCCCGACCAGTTCACAGTCGGATCGGTTATGAACAGACTGGTTCAGACGTCTGGCATCATGTGGTAGGTTTTCGTTCCCCAGCTGACGGAGAGCTGTTTGGTCTGCTGCCGCCGTCGGGTGCTGCGCCGCAGCTCTGGTGCTCCCTCTGTCCGGGTCGGTGCCGCGGGCACGCCAGCTGCCGACTGTGCTGATGAACCAGATGTTGCGGGCGTCTCACGAGGCAGTGCAGGTGGTGCTACTCGCGGTGGCAGTGGAAGCTCAGACGCTTGCCGCGTATGTGGGCTCGGCTGCGCGACTGATAGTGTTGAAGGGGCTGACGTTTCGGCGATGAAGGCACGCCGAGGCCGCAGGAACCGTCGGTTCCGCCAGAGGAGGCGACCACTCGGGAGTTTGACCATGTAGTCGCGCCTCTCCCCGACAGCAGTGATGGTGCCGGTGCGGTCCCACACACCGGTCTTGCTGTCCTGGATCAGGACGTGCTGGCCGACGCGCAGAGGCGGATGTGGCCGCGCTGTCGCGTTGTAGTGCTCCTCGGTCCGCTTTTGCAGCTGCACCGCCTTGGCGTCGCAGACGTCGGCAGCCTGCTGCCATTGCGTGGCGAACGCGCGGTGGTGCGCTGGTACGGCTGATCGGATGGGGTGGCCGTAGAGAGTTTGCGCAGGTGAACGGCCGTCTGCTCGCGGAGTATTGCGCAACTCCAGCAGGCCGTGCGCAAAGTCATCTGTGTCGAGGTCGCCGTGTCTGGTAGACTTCTGGACGAGCCTCTTGACGCTTTTTACAGCTGATTCTGCATGACCGTTGGATTGGGGGTAGCGGGGGAGGAGATCTGATGTTCCACGCCCCACCGCTTCAGGAAGTCTCGCGTGTCGCGCCGAGAACTGTCCGCCGCCGTCGGTCCTCAGAGTCTGGGGCACTCCGGTGGCCGAAAACATCTTGCGGAGGCTCCGCGTGAGGGCTCTGGCTGATGCGTCTCCGACGATGTGGAACACGAACGGCCAGGCGCTGAGCCTATCCACATAGACTAAGTAGGTATGTCCGGCCCAGGAAAAATAATCAGCGGAGACAGCTTGAAAAACACGAGACGGTGTTTTTTCCGCGACCAGCGGCTCTTTCTGCAGGCTGGGCAGGTGGCGCTGACACGCTGCACAGGCGGCGACAAAATCGCCGATTTGTTTGTCGAGCTGTGGCCAGTGGACAACCTGGCGCGCGCGCCGTTTGGTGCGCTCGATGCCTTGGTGGCTTGTGTGGAGCCGCTCCAGTGTGGTCCGTCGCAGACTTTTGGGGATCACCAGGCGCTGGCCGCAGACGATGAGGTCGTCTTCGACGGCGAGACGGTCTCTGCAGCTCCAGTAGGGCTGCACCAGAGGGTCCAGTTGACTCCGATGCTCCGGGAATCCGTTCATAATCGCGTCCTTGAGTGCGAGTATTTCCGGATCTCTCACAGCGGCGGCATGCACTTCATCCAGGGCTGAGTCTTTGAACGGGCTGAAGCCGTCTTCTCCGACGTCGGATGTGAGACGAGCGAGCAGGCTCCGGATGTGGTGTCCAACGTCGCGCTCCGCCTCTTCGTCATCCGCCGAGGGTCGTCCACCGGCGCGCGTGAGAGCGCGTCCGGGATGATGTGGAGTTTTCCCTGCCTCCAGCTGGCGACGAAGTTGTACGGGATGAGTTTCTCCCTGAGGCGTTGCAGTCGCGGATTTTCTATTTCCGCCAGTGTCTTCGTGTTTAACACGGGGATGAGCGGCCGGTGGTCCAGGAGTACTTCGAACTGCTGCATGCCTTTGATGTACACGTCGGCTTTCTTGCACGCCCATGTCAAGGCCAGCAGCTCCAGTTCGATCACGGCGTATCGCGTTTCCACGTCAGTCAGGAAACGGGACCCGCACTGGATGAGGCGCCATCTTCCGATGTCATCGAGCTGGCGGAGACAAAATCCAAGTCCGCCGACACGTGAGGCGTCCGTCTCCAGGATCGTGCGCCGCTTCGGGTTGAAGAAATCCAGGATAGGTGGAGACACCAGCGCCTCCTTCACCTTCTGGAACGCTTCTCTGTGTACGGAGGTCCACAGCCAGGCGTTGCGGGGGCGTAACAGCTGCCGCAGCGGTTCCGCAGCCATCGCGATCTCGGCTGAGAACGATCCCAGCTGATTTGCAAGTCCGAGAAACGATCGCAAATCGGTGATATTGCTGGGTTGCGGAAAATCTCGGATGGCCCGGACCTTCTTCATGTCCACCGTGTAGCCGTCAGTACTGACGGTAAACCCACAGAAGTCGACCTTCTCTTCAGCGAACTGACATTTCGCTGGGTTGAGTGTGACGCCGTAGTCGTCGCATCTCTTCAGCACCGTCCAGATGTGGTGAAGATGCGTGGTGTAGACGTCGTCCCAGGACAGCACATCGTCCACCACCTTCACTGTGTTGGCGACGTCACCAAACACAGCGTCACCATGCCGGTTGTACACGTCGCCGGAGTGTGTGACACCCATAGGCATCCGCTTGTAGCGATACCGCCCCCACGGCGTTATAAAACACGTGAGGTCGCGGTCCTCCATTCTGATGGCGACCTGGTGATATCCGGCCTTGCAGTCCAATTTGGTGAAGTACATGGCACCGGTTGAGATCGATGCTACCGCGTCCTGTGGAGTTCTCGCGGGATGAGGCGGCCGCTTCACGAAACGGTTGAGTTTGGTAAAGTCCACCGTGAGACGGCAGCCGGATATTTTGCCGTCGGAGTCCATCTTTGGCACAGGAACGAGGCCGTGGCACCACTCGGTCGGGTAGTCCACAGGCTCGATAATGTTGTGCTCCAAGAGCTCATCTATCTGCTGGCGCACGTCATCCCTCCAGCAGAACGCTACGTTACGTGCGCTGGTCAGGGCATACGGGACCGCGTCTTCAGTGAGCTCGATCTTCATCGGCTCTGCCACCATTTCCCGCAGAGCTGACGTCACGTCAAACACGCGCGGGAACTCGGCCTTAAGAGCTTCAAAATGTCTCTCACGCTCCTGTGCGGACGGTGTGCCACCTCCTTCACGCTTGAATTTCAGGATCCAAGCGGGTGGTCCTGCGCTGCCGCCAGGACTGGCTGATCGGTGTCGGCTGGCACGCGCGGGGTCGGGTTTCCTCCCAGCTGCTGCCGGAGCACTCCCGCTGCGGGTGGCTGAACGCGCCGGTGCGCGGGACGTAGTTTTGCATCGCTGTTTTGCTACGGGGATTCTACTGCAGGCGGACGACGAACGCTGAGTTCTCTGTTGAATTGCAGCTTTCCCAGTCTGCAGGCGACAGATCTGCTGCGGAAAATTCGCTGGCAGGATGCCCAGCTTCACGCAGTCGTGCCACGAGAGGAGTGGTGAGTGGAGTGACTCCAGCACCGACACTTCCACTGTGCACACGGTGTCTCCCAGCTGCAGGGTCAGGTCGCAGGTGCCCATGCAGCGCATCTTCCTGCCATCCGCCGTCCAGAGCGTCGTTGTAGACGGAGTCAGGTGGGTCAGGTTGACCCCCATTTCTTCCGCGTCCTTTCGCGATATCGCAGAAATTTCTGCGCCGGTATCTGGTGTCCAGGTACTGATCGCACTGCGTCCGTCGCGGTGTTGCATTTGCAGATTTATCTGCGGAGACCGCTTCGACGAGATGCCCTGAAGGCGTACATCAGACACGTACACATTCATCAATGCTGCTATCTGTTTCAGTTCATCACTGTTCAGTTCGTCACTGTATTCTGCGTCTGTGGATACTGCTCCCATGCGGCGGCGAGGTCTGGAAGCTGGCCTTCCTCGGTGGCCGCGAGCGGCGCTGTGTGTATAGGTGGCGCTGTCCGTGCGGCTGGTGCTCCGTTGACGGGCGCGGGTTGGGCTGCCGGCACCGCGCGCCGCCCGGTTCCTGCAGACGGCTGCAAAATGGCCGCGGGCGTGGCACAGGTTGCAGGTGCGGGTGAGCGCAGCGCAATCACTGGCGTTACGATGCTGCGTCGCACCGCACCGCCCACAGGTGGCAGCAGGCCTCTGCTCCACACCGTCGGGCCGGCGGCGGTTGCGGTCACGTCTGTAGCGCGACACTCTGCTGACAATGGCGGGGCCCCGGATCACAGAGCTGTTGTTCGACGCGCACTCAGAAGCTCGACAGATGTCCAGTACCTTCTCGAATGTCAAGTCGGGTGTTTCGAGTATGCGTCGACGCGCTTCATTATCACTGCTTCCAAGCACTAGGTGGTCACGAAATCTGTCGTTGATGCACTTTTCACAAAAGTCACAGCATGCGGCTATTTCCTTCAGCGCGCACACATATTCGTCGACAGATTCGCCCGGCTCCTGCATTCTCGAACTGAAATCCCGTCTGTCGATGACGACGTTGCGTTGTCGACGGAGGTAGGCGTGCATGGACTCGATGACATCGGCCATGCTGGCGTCGGCCGAAATCGGTAGGCCAAAGCGAACGACGCGTGCCCAGTCGTCATCAAGGACGGCGAGGAGTGCCGCTTTCTGCTCCGGTGGCGACATCTCGTCGATGTGGGTGAGCAAGCGATAGCCCTCGAACTTCTTTTTCCAAGCCTCAAACTCCATGAGTGAAGCCGTAGAATGGAGCCTGGGAATTGGCGTTCCCGCTGCAGGAATGCTGATACGGGTCCGGGCACCTACACCAGCAGGGACGGGGCCCGGCGTCGCGTCCGACGCAATCGGGCCGTGGGCTCCCGGAGGAAGGACGCCGCTAGCGGGGCCGGGGCAGAGATGCTGTAGTAGGGCCGTCATCTGCTCATCACGGCGGGCAGCAATCTCCATTTGCTGCTGGAGCAGGCGGGTGAGCATCTCCGTTGAAGATTCTGCCGATTCCGATTTGGAGTCTGGATCGGGCATCTTCGTGCAGGCACAGAAACACAGCGGGGATCACGGCACACAAAATCACTTGTCAGCCTACCCCTGCACGGTGCGGCAAATTATCGCTCTCTCACTGACGCCACCGACTCCCGCACTGTACCGCGAATAATCACTGATCGCACGTCGAATTTTCCCGTATCACAGTTTCACCAAATTTGCCAGTCCTACCGACCGCGCCATGTTACAATGTTATTTGGTGCTGAAGTGTGTATACGATTCTTGTGCTGAGGTACCACGATACAAACGCTGCAGCTCTCGCCGGGTGACTCTATTGGAGACTGAGCGTGACCGGGCAGTCGGCCGGCCCCGCCGGCCGGTCGGGCGAGCGTAGCCGCCGGGCTTTAGAGGTGTCAGATTTGAACACCAAAAGTCCAACACAGAACAGTGGCATCGGCGGCTGGCGGGTGTGGCGGGTGAGGGGTGTGTCTGGGGAAGCTGCGTGTGTGGGACTAGCTGTGCTGGGAATGTGTGCTGTGGTGTACAATGGGTGTGTGTGAAAAGGGTATCTGTGTGGGAAAGTTAGGCCAACTGAGCCTTAACTGAAACTGTTCTGATTGATGATTGAACTGTGGGGCTTTATTTTTAACTGATACTGCACTTCAACAGGGCTGAACATGAGCTGACTCTAGACTTAGGTAGGGCTGAATAAAGCTGAGCTAACTCACTCCTTTGCTGATTATACATGTGTCAGGGATGTGTTCTGCTGTGTTTTCCCGCCACCTCCACCACACATTCCCCAAACCCCGACCGGCTTGATGGTGTTTGCTACCGTCCCTAACACGAATGTATAGGTGTGCGAGGTCAAAGTTTTGGGAACACCATATAGGTAAATGAGTGCGTCTAGCCAAATTAGAAAGATTACGTTGTATTTAGAAAAGTAATGATAAGGCAATTTGCCCTTGGTTACAATGAAATGTTCCGAGATGGGACTTTTGGATGCTAATGGTAGTATAATTTTGTACAATGTACCGCACGAAATAGGTGCCTGTGATTGAGCCCCAAGCGGCTTCCGCTGGTCCTTAAAGCTACCTAACACACATTCATTCTCCTCATTCACTTCACATTCGTTCGTCCCATTCATTCTTTCCTTATTAATTAATGAAATGCTTGGTCCCCAAATTTGACTCCCTCCCCCCCCCTCCCCCCTTTCAGCGGTACACAAACACATATATCGACGGACCATTGCTCTGTTTGTGGTAGATTGGCCGAATATGTAAATCTTCCACTGCCATCATAGCTGGCCTCGCCATTATTGACAGTGTTCCTCGCCTGGATGAAGGCTTAACTGCCAAGAGGGGGCTCATCGAACTAGCTCCGAGGGCTTATACAAGTGCTCTGGTATCTTTGACTGACATACCCTAGCTTTTAAAGAAAGGTCGGTGCCGCACCGGGCCTTACCCGCCGTATACTGATAATGTGCGACCAGGTGAACGTGCTCACGAGCGGGCACGGATCCCTACCACGTTGGGCACGTCCCCTGGCCGTCTTTATAACCTAGCCTGCCCTACCCTTTCAGCCTCGGGGCTTATGGCACGCCAAACCCGTCTGAACGTTTCCCCCCCCCCCCCCGCCCCGAAAGGCTACACGGATCCGTGCCGAAACGTATAGCGAACGGGAGGGGGGGGGCGGACTAACGACCTTGCAGTGTTTTGCCTTAACCTAGTGTTTGGCGCCAAACTCGACGGACGCAAGGTGGGGCTCGACAGCCCATCCGACCTTGCATACTGTGCCCGCCCCCAGCTGTACTCCTGGATCACAGAGGCCAGCGGGCTTTTGCAGTCAAAGAACCAGAGCATGTGCTTAATGCCCCCACAGTATACGGTCATCGCACCCCTTCTCGCAATTGGACATCATCCAAACGCAGATCACATATATTTATATAAACAACATTAATATTCTAGTCAAGTTAAAAACTGGCTTTCACACTCATTACCCTTACCCGGGAACGTTTAGTCCATAAGAGAACGGCTAGCAGGTCGTCTGCCTCGCTTATATGTAGATTTACTTCATATGGCAAATTAATATCAGGCACATATCTAAACATCATGTGTGAAACTCTTGTGTCGGAAAGTACACACGGTACTATCTACACCTACTTGTCGGCTGTTGGTCACCCGGTCAAAGCGAAACGCGCGGCGCGCACCCCTCAGCGCCCGCGGCACGGACGCCATTTCTGTTCTGGATGTAAACACTCTGTCCTCCGTCCACCTGATCGCCGAGGTATTTACTATGCTACCGTTCGGGGAGGGTCGTATCCTGTCGTCATCGAGTTGCGTTATTTCCCACGGAGGGTCACTGACTCGGCCATCGGCATCCGACCTCAATGTTATCTGGGTTATCACGAAAGTTACGCCACTGAACACACGGCTGGATGGCGCCTCTAGAGTTTGTGATTTCTGAATGAGCTTGCACTACGGCGGGTAGATAGGCTATAACATCACTTCTGTATCTCCGGTTAATGTGATGGTCGAACGCTTTGGACGAGGAGGGAAAAACATGGATATTGCAAGCACAGTTTTCAACGTGCTTACTATCAGACCGAACGATAATCATTTTCACGATCCATTCTGGCCCGGGGACGGTGGCAAGGCGGATGTTACGCGTACAGTTTTCAACGTACGGCACATTGCGCTGAGCGATGGTCATTTTCACGACCCACGCAGCCCAGGGTCACAAGATGATGTGAGGATCCGATGTGTGCACAGTACCCCTGATCGTTATTTCAAGCTATGCCCCTTTCTGTATCCCAAGTATTACCTTTCACCGCTAATCCTGCACGTCAAAGGCTGGGAAACTGCTCCGTGTCTCCGCTGATGCCACCACAGAATGTCTATGCATAATCTAATATATTTACATTTATATACACGGCATCACATTACGTCCACGCACTGCTTACACACACACTACTCGCCATCTCCCACCTCTCCATTCTTGCACGCGACATGCTTCCTCCCCATACCTACATACCCTGCCCTTTTATACAAGGCGTGCGACGTCGGCGCCTCCGGCCGTGTCACACCTACCGTACACATCACATAGTCTAATTGCCCCCCCCCCCTCTCCAAGATGGGTCGCTCCTTTCAACAATGAATTGGGTTTAGGGGAAATAGCTGTGATAGAAAATAGGCCAGTTTGGAAGAAGGAAGAAGGCATGGCAGACCGATAGCACTCACATGTTAGTTGCTGGGCTGGCCTCTTCGGTCGTCTCCACGCTGCCTGAACTCCGTGAGTGAGAGACTGCCCGAGTGCGAGAGTCTCCGAGCGAGAGCGAGATCGAGAGAGCTTGTCCCAGAGCGAGAGTGAGCTCCAGCGCGAGAGCGTCCCCGAGAGAGTGCGCGTTTTCTCTCTGCCTTCCAGTTTGTCTTCTATGGGCTGTAACCCCGCCTCCTCCACTCTTGGCCACTCCCAGGGCTCCGAATTGTATTCTTTCTCTTGATTGGTGGGAGTACTTCTTTTTTTCTTCCCCTGAGGCCGTATGTGTGGCGAAGCCGCCTGGGGCTGTCAGGACGGTCTGCCGGGGTTTAGAATCTTCACCGAGGTCACGGCTGGCCGGCCTTTCTCCCTATGTCGATCGGGATCGGCTTGTCATGAGAACATTCTTGTTGTTGACTGGTTGGGACGGGGTAGCGGGCCAGAACGAGGTGATTAGCCCGGGTTCGGCGCTTAATTGCTCCAGAGTTTTCGCTCCCGCCATTAATCCGCACAGGTGCGCGCTGGTCGGGTCAAGTCGGGCGGATTAAAAAAAAACACGCAGTGAGAATGGACAGCTGGTGGCTGGGATCTGACCGGGCGTCTTGCCGCCTCGCCGGGTATGTAAATATTGGAAAGTGCATTCCGAAAAAATGTAAGCCTTCTGACAATAACACCAGACAGTCTAAAAACATAAAAGTCTCTGCCAAAGGCATTGGCAGCCGTGTGCGACGGCTCGACCAGGGAATCATCGGCACGGCAGGGCACGGAATTGGTCGGCACATACGGGTGATACCAGCTGATACAAGCTCAGCTAGCAGGGTCGCTTGGGGGGGGGAGAGCCGTTTCGATTTTTAGCTATGCCTCAATGGCGCACCACGCACGACTTTCCCCCACGGAAATCGGTAGCGTACATTTCTGAGACGCCATCAGCCGAACTTGGACGCGATGGGGCTGTCTTCACGGGCTGCCAGAAGAGACCAGCTGAATGGTGTCACAGCATGTCTGCTGGTCATGCTACTTGATCCTGTTCCTGCTGCTCTGGAGCCAAGTCGCTAGTCTCTTGTCCTCGCTTGTCCGGCGCCGCTGATAGTACTGCATGCCCTCTAATGGTGCGCATGCTGGCCGCTAACCGCTGGCAATGCAGCCTGCCCCCCGCAACGTTAGCCACGCGAGCAACGTTAACAGCAACGTTAATAGCGTACAGTGGGCTTCATCCACCGCCAGACCGACAACCACGTCTAGCCCCCCCCCTCTCTCTCTCTCTCTCTCTCTCTCTCTCTCTCTCTCTCTTTCCCTCCGCAGTCGTGCTCAAAGGAACCCATCGGTCGAAAACAAGCAGGGCTCAGGCCACCGCGCTCCAAGGGACGTGCCAACTCAACTAGCACGGGACATATCAAGCGCAGGTCAGAACTCGCCAATGGAGGACTTCTTGATGACATGACGTAGCTTGAAAGTGCACATAAAACGCACGGGTACAAGGTCGTTGTGATGTCATAGCTCATCAATTAAATTTCGGAAATTCCCGAACTAGTTTTGTCTAGATTCTTTGGTTGACCCACCAGGTCAAGACACGTTTATTAGCGTCGTGCCGGTCATCCGGTCGTCACCGTAGTTTTCAAATTATGTTCATAAAACAAATTATGTTGTGCTTCAATATGGATGACATGCAAACTAAAGGCTTAGTCTGAAACCACGACACTTGCAAAGGTTAGGGTCACCGATCAGGTCAAGGTTAAGCATGATAAATTATATGATGAGCTGTTGAAGGCGCTATTTTTGAAGCATTAATCTGAGGAAATGACATTCAGTAACATCAGTGTAAAGGCCAAATTTGTCTGTTTTTACAATGTCGAGAAAAACTACAGCATAAAACATGGTATTGGCATTTATTTCTTCTAAAAATATCAAATCACGTTTCCCGTCCCTACTCACGTACACAAGAACAACGTACACAATTGACATTGTATGCCCCGATCCACTCGTTTTTCCTTTGCAATAGTTATTATGTCAGCTTCCATATCGATTGCGATGATTACTCTCCTCTCGGACCATACATTTGGAACGATTCAAGACATATTTCCATGACGTGACCATATATTGACATTAAGCTTGCAACCCTTGGAGCATATGACTGGCCATTACATATATACAGGGCATTCAAGCACGTCAATTATAATTGATGAAACTGTACACTAATTATATGTAAATATCAGCTTCACCTCGTGACTGGACCTGTCATCACGTATTTGACGGTTTTATGGATTATTTGCCCATTGTGTCCATACTACATATTGCAATATACGAGTAATAACCGCATTGACATAAAAGGTTGAACTGAATTTGATCTACCCCAACTCCATGACTGTAACACAGTTCTCCGTTATTATTGAGAAGATGCACGCTCATCAATTTTCGGAAGTTGTGAAAAATGTCAACGTGATATCTTGAGCGGTTCCAGGAGTCAATTCATAATGCTTTAAGGGGTCCATTTGACCTTCGCCCCCCCCTTTCGCACCACGAGAGTTAGGTGATTTACCGCGACGACTGCTCCGCAACCCTGCGGTGCAGGGCATTCCACGACAGATCGATCAGGGCCCGGCACCCTCATGTCTCGGATTTTGAACAAAATTGGTGTACAAGGTTATCTTATGCACTGAATCCACCTGTGCAAATTTTTATTCGATCAGGTCAACGGTTCTGGAGTTATAGCCTCGGGAATTTCTGCAAGGTCACGCTGCATGGCTATGTTCGGTGGCGGATAACTAAGTTAATTATCAGTCAAATAGATACATATCAAGACATTTTTGAACTCGCAAAGATGCAAGGAATCTAATTCTGTCAATATTTGTAATATATGATGAATAATAAACTAGTTACCCCATGACGTCATGTCACATGACCTCCTGTCACCTCGATGCCCGTTACTTTTTTCTTTTTTTTATTGACATAATGGAAGGACCATGTTTTGGCTTGATATATAGCAAACACAAAATCGGCGTCTTAATCTATAAATCCTTATTTGGAGGGCGCAAACTTTACCATAATTGAAGTCTTTCAAAGATTGAGCTACTAACTCGGCAGTCTCTCCGTCCAAAATTGAGATTCGGTTTGATAACACGTAGCAACGTATTATCTGGCATTGTGTGGATTTATGTCTACTAATGTACTTATTTGCCTCCAATATCCAGTTATCTATATAAGATAAAAGGCGCCTACTGATGTCAGAAGTGGCCATTGGCCTCAACGGACCTGTGGTTGGCACCAGTAGCCTGAGGTTTTGTTATATCCAGTTATTTCGCTGAGTAATTGCGTCTCAATTTCGTTCGCCGAGAACTCTTCCTGACATCTGTTAATGCTTGTATTCGCACAGAAAATACGACCCATGGGGATTCATGAGGACAATGTATACACCATGGTCACACAATAATTGTATGTTTAGAACAAACATGTATCCAACTGAGAAATAAGAAGGTACATCAAGTCACAATCATGCCCCGTCAGAAGTGCATAGAAGTACCGTTTGCATATTTGAGGGCATGGAAACGATCCAAAGTTTTTATTATGTGCCCAAAGACAGATCAACACACAAATCGGCAAGTAGCTGCGGTAACAAACCATGTTTCATATGTGCTCCAATTGTTTCTGTATCGTGTTTAGCTTGTCTTTGTCCACCTATCGTGACAGTTTCACGGCACGTCCCTCGTCCTTCGACAATACATGTACCAAAACAGTCGCAACATCACCAAGCGAGAACCTGAAATTTGTGTGTTCCCTTGATGGCGAGAGATTTCGTAAAGCGACCTGCGAGACTCGCAGTGACCTCCACCTCTTCCTTCGTTACAAAGCAGCTCTGAGACGGGCCTCAGAATTTATCGCAAACATCGACAGCTCTTGGAACTCCCCTTAGCTCTTAGGTGGCTCTGTTCATTTCCCATTGTTACTCCCAAGCCTCAGAAGCATCACAGTCCGATCCGCTCTAGCCCTAAGGGAACCTCCCTCCTCAAGTTTTGTGGGCTGGCAATGACAGCCTAGCTCTGGAAGTGGCTCTCAGTATTCCTCACATCGATCGCTAACCCTTAGGGAATCTTTGGATATCAGGGGACCATTGGACTCGATAGGATTGGAGCGGGCACCCCTTCACCTCAGGGGCCCTTTCTTGGCTTGGGCTCTGCTGACAGCCCGGCCAGACCGAATAAGAAGCTCAATCCTCGATGATCTTCACATATGATAAAGCTTGCGCTCTCCAAACGAACATTTGTAGCAAAAACACGATTATTTTTATTTGTTATATGTTAAGCAAAAATATGGTCCTTCCATCATGTCAAAGTTAAAAGTAAATTTTCACGGGCATCGAGGTCACCGGAGGTCACATGACTTGAGGGCATTGGGTAATTTATCAATAATTTATATATATACAAATATTACCTGAATTGGATTCCTTGAAACTTTGCGAGTTCAAAATTGGCTGGACATTTATATTATGAACGATATTTAACATAGTTATCGGCCACCGAGCGTAATCTTGCAGCGTGACCTTCCAGAAATACCCGAGGTTATAACTCCTGAACCGTTGACCTGATCGAAATATAATTTTAATACGTGGGTTCAGGGCATAGAATAACCCTATGCATCAATCATTTGCTCTAATATATAACTTATGCCAAAAAGATGCCAAAAATTATACAATCTGGACTTGTCCTCTGATCAAGTGAGGTCATCTGGGGAGAGGATGCCAAGTTGCCGTTTTGGTTCAGTGTGCAATGTATTACATGTTATGGGCTACATTTCTACGAGGAGCTCGAAAAACGGACCTGCACTTTCCCATATACCACAGAATGCTCCCTTTCTCTCTCGTGTTCTGTCGTACCCAGTATGTCCCCTGCTGGTGGAATTTGGTTAGATTCTGTTGGATGACGACAAGCAACCGTTTCAGCGATAAAAGTAGCACTTGCTATCGAGTTTGTGATATCATTATAATATGACCTGGCATTGTGCGTGGAAACAGACAAATGCTTGTTTGATCGATGATGATTTCACAGGTAAGAATATCTTTGGTAATCGATAAATCTGTTTTCTCTTAGAAGAGGCAAAGTGCCATCCACAAGAGGAGAGCCGATAAATCGACTTTGCAACGACTTGAATATCTTTTCTAGTCCTAAACCGTCTTGATATTTTGAATGAAATGAATACGGTCAAAATGGCCCAGAATAACTTAATTGAACTCAAACGGTCATAAAATAATCTCTATTACACCAACTGCACCTGCATTGATCTATCAATACATGTGTCTACAGTGATCAATATAATACAGGTGTATACATTGGTCGGATTGTATCTCATAACAAGCAACCGTGAGATGCCAAAACAACCCTTACGAACGTCACTATGATGTCATTAGATCATGACCTAAGACAACCTTGAGGAATTTTTTTACCCAACATACCCTGGATGTTCATTTGAAGATACTGAAAGTATCGAGCTGCTGAATCAATTGGTTTGGGTGTTATGGTAAAAACAAATGGCGGGGGGATTTTTGTTCCCCCCCCCCCCCACCAGAGACTTGCGGATTAAGTCCAGAAAGCATTTTCAGGGTGGTGAGAAACCTTGGATAGCTTGAAAGACCATTCCCGTGGTCGGAACTTCTCTTTCTGCGGTCTGGGGACTGGGGGTTGTCTCCCGACATTTGATCTCGCCCTTCCTTGGCCACTTCAGTGTCCTCTCCCCGCCCATCTGCGTACAGGAGCCCATCCCGCGGCCCGCCGATCATGGATGGTAAAGTGTAAAAAGTTATTGTTGGGGCCCAATGCATGGAGGCAATGGGTGCGGCCGATACAGATGGTGGGGCCCACCTCATAGGGCCAAATGCTTCGAGAGCAAGAAGTTAGTAGGGCCAAGGCAAAGATGGTGGGATCCAGGCCCCACCACAAGTATAAGAAATTAGAAGCTTCACCCCCACGGCAGACTCGCAGTGCCGGAGGTAGGTTGGCATGTCGAGAATGAAGAGCGGTGTTCTACGGCAGCTGTCACCTCCTGAGAGGTGCAGAGCCGGCTACAGCTGATGTCTTATCAGCAGCCGGACTGTGTGCAAGTTCTGAGCTGCCCGCCCGCCTGCCCGCTCGCCCGCTCCGATCTTCTACCGGGTTAGTTCCGGTCCCGTAACACCGGCAATTCTCACGCATCATGCCATCTGCTATTCAAGGTCAAATATGTACACGACGGTTGGCAGGGGCCGACTTAGGATGTCATGTGAGGGGAAAGCGGTCATACGGGTGTGGGCATTAGAGATCAAGAGCATATTCAACCTTCGAGGAAGGACGGCGAAACATCCCAGGTTACTGCATATGGATTGATATTTATCAGATTTTCAACAACGATTATCAGGTTTTTAGTGCACTAGCATAAAAGTGTATCAAACGAGATTTTTCTTCACGGAATGCTTTCAGTTTAAGTGCTCTCAAGAGATTGCTTAGCTTCGTCGGATTCGATGCCATGGAACGTGCCAGTTCATACGTGTGAGAATAACGCCACGTGGACAAATTCCATCATGACTACTGCGCCGCTCGCTTACACATAATTCACCACATAGCCAACTGTGTGCAGACCTCCCCAGATGCGCGCGCTGCGTCCGCGCCTGCCGGTGGGGCCCGCCCGGGCGTGGCGCCACTCGACGTGCAGACCTCCCCAGATGCACGCGCTGCGTCCGCGCCTGTCGGTGGGGCCCGGTCGCCGGGCGGCCGGCGGCTGGATTCCTGAGCGTCGTCGGTCCTGCGCAGCGGCACCGGCCCGGCGTCGCCTGTCTTGCCGTTGAGCTGGTGCTGGCATCGTCGGTCCCGCGCATACCACAGGTAAGCCACTGTCGGCTGTGGATGAGAGAGCTCTGATAGCCGAGGCCGGGCGTTAGCCGACAGCTCTGTCGACTGTCGCCTGATGTCAGCTATGTCGAGCTCCAAGCGGCTATCGGCGTGGGGCTATCGATCGCTGGCCTCGCTCGGTCAGGTGAGGATCGAGAGGTGCATGCGTGTGTGCCACGTGTGTTGTTGTATGCTTGACGTCCGATGCAATGAATTGTTGTGTATATGCATATGCTAGCGGTCAGGGGTATCGTCGTATGCAACTGATGGCAAGTACTGTACCTCCTGCAGGTCATTAAACCACACTATGTATTTCAAGCCATTTGGTGGTCTATTTACTTAGGATAACTGTTGTGAAATACACCTTCCGTCGAATGTTTTGGCAGTGAACATTTGGAGCACAGCCGGAGCTTTTGTTTGTATAGTGTTTTGTTGTAGACTAACGTACCTGACACCTGTCATTTATTTGCCATGTTGAACGACTCCGACTCCCGTCTTGAGGTTAGCCGTCAGCAGTCTGTGAGCTTTGCCCACTACCGCGAGGATGGCCGGCAGGGTAAATGTATAAATGAAGCACCTGGGCCAACTTGTGCTAAAATATTTGCCACTCTGGTGTTTGTTTTGGTAAATTTTTCTTAAACGGTGTTTTAGGAATTTTAGGATTTTTTTTATCTCGGAATACTATGTTTATGAACGTGATTCGGAAGATGCGATCACTCGTTTTCTCAGTAAATGCTTACTTTTCAATTTGAACGATGACGTCATAGTCACGTCGGTATAGTATGATGACGTCATAGGCATGGGACTGAGGCTTCGATTGGCTAACGCTACAAACGTTCACATACCTTAATGAGATGGTCCCGGCTTTATCTAACCACATATTAATAAAACACACAACTTGCCACGGTTCCAGGCGGGTTCCGTCGAGAAAAGTTCCTTTGTAGTCGCTTGTGACGAACCCACACCTCTTCTTCTCCTTCCTTCTGGCGACACGAAACGTCTCGGTGCACTCCCACCGATGCCTACTCTCCTGCAACCTGCAGGCCTTGGAACACTTAGAGCAGACAACTCCGGCAGGAAGAACTCCGTGGCGTTTAAGGAAGTCTAAGCTCGCTTGGTTGTCCTTATAGCAAAGTTTGATTATATCATATGGCACTGGATCACAACCTACACACACCGAAACCATTTTCGAACGGTTGACCTCAAAGTGACACCTGTGACCCCGGTCTCGTCTATCCTCACGACTTCCAACAAATAGTATGATAATTCATAATTTAATAGGAAAATCTAACCTAACCTAACCTAACCTAACCTAACATAATACAATCTACTCTTATCTAAACTAATATAAACTCATATATTTTAATTTAAAAACACAAGCGTAATGTTTATCGTGACGGACCGCGAAGTGATATTTAAAAGAGTGTGCTTCTGCTCGGTCTTGTCCAACAAGCAGTATGATAATTAATAATTAAATAGGAAAACCTAACCCAACCTAACCTAACTTAACCTAACGTAATACAATCTACTCTTATCTAAACTAATATAAACTTATATATTATAATTTCAAAACAAGCGTAATATTTATCGTGACGTCATCCGTACATCACGCCCGGAAGCCGTGCTCTGCTTAGTTTTTTTTCCGGCGTTGCGGTGAAATAATGGTGGTGTCATCTATGTGGCAAAGAGGCGGAAATTAAGCATTTTCGACTTGAAAAAGTGTTGAATCAACTGCGTGAAGTGTTGAATGTCCCTTTAATCACGTCTGAGAAGTGCCAGGTGAGGGATGGATAAATTATGCACAAACAACAGCGGTGTGGCATATATGGCGCATTATAGATATTATCGCTAAGATTAACCGAGACGTAAGCATTTACGGAGAAAACGAATGATCGCATCTTCCGAATCACGTTAATAAACATAATATTCCGGGACAAAAATCCGAAAATTCCAAAAACACCCTTTAAAACAGAAATACCTTTGTTTTCTGGTGCGATAAGAATGAAATTGATCTTCATTCCTCTGTGACATGAACACTTTTCGAGATATGCATAATTCAAATTCACGTACTGGAATCTCAATCTGAAGTCCTTTCACCAAGAAAAGATAACCCCCCCCCCATGTGGGGTGGAGCACATGTCCCCCTCCCCACACTCGGCGTCGGAAGAGGGCCAGTTCGAGATCTCTATCTGCTGTGGTGGTCAGTCAGTTGATGGTCTGTGGTGGTCAGTTGATAATAATAAAGCTCTTCCAGTATCCGAGGGCCCGTTGACAGTGTCAGAGTTTGTACAGTTGATCCTGGGTTGATCGTTGCAAGCGCCCTTTGAAATTTCCAGCTTATCATCCGACGGCTACTAAGGTTCCTTTGATGGCTATGCAGGATGCTTAAATAGATACACAAGGTCCTTTGGTGGTTGTCAGCACTCCAATGGGTATCCAAAGAACCTCATATAAGCTAAAGGGTCCTCCTTGCGAACTGCTCTTATCTTTCTTTTTTTAATTACTAACATTTCAATTAAAGCCAAGGGCAAGTTGGCAATTTTTCGAGCATGTCTTCCAAATGAAGACGTCAACTCCAAAAGGTTTTTGGCGACCAAGTTAACAAAGCCCTTCGGAAACCTTGAAATACTAATCGATATCCTTCAAACTGCACATACTGTGTTTTTTTTAGTCACATTGTATGAGCGCTATAACATTCTGACGCTGCTAAAATGTGGCCCATACTACTACAGAGGATAATGGGAACCATTTGTTAGTTGTACTTGTACAAACCCATCAAGGTAGCGTCGTATTCGTATTCAAACTCAGTGATGAGCTCAGACCACTCGTATTCGTATTCGCATTCGAATTGGCGTCCGTTTCCTACTAAAATTACAATGCTTTTGCGTGTGTAAAACATGCTTGAAGCAGCTAGCCGTGCTAAGTGTTCACACCAATTGTAACGGTTATCCTCGGTTATCCTGTTCACCTGTCATGCTCCGAAACGCTACGTATTCACGCCGTCCTCCACCAGCTCCTCTCGACGATCAACTTCACAGCCTCCAGCCCGTGCTGTTTGTTTTGACACCCGGCCCGCGCGCTGAGCCGGCTCCAGTTCACTCCAGCAGCCGCGCACACAAACCTATACTGTGCTTGCCTTCAGTAACACCAAAGAGCAAATTCATAAATTGGTCGCACCCGCAACCTCGCCTCAGCTCATCACCAGATAAGAACCTTACTATGTCCGTATCTTTGAACGCGCCGACCGCAATAGTGTTCTTTATCTCGAATTGTCCTTGAACATTTTTGGAACACCCTCCAATCGCCACAAAGCCGAGTGCGACCCTTGCTTTGTTGCTTCCCGACAACAAACCATAGGGCGCTGTATGATCGATGTAGGTGATGCACCCCTGAACCCCAAGAAGTAACTAACCGACAAATCCTGGGCCTTGTGGTTCACGTCGCGACTAGTCCCGACCTCCAAACTATAACCTCTCACGTCACATGCAAAAGGCGTAACCATACCGGACCCAGATGACGCGAGTTAGATAGCAAGCCTCCGGGAGCGAGCTAGTGCTGTACCCGATCTCGCGACAGACTGGCTTGGTGATTGTGGCTGCTGTTCGCTAATGACAACTGCGCTCCTCTGTGTCGGCCGACTACGAAAGCGAATAAAATCTTACGGTCAACACGGCGCAAGCTTTGACTGTTTGATTTATGGGCTATGAGTATATTGTTCCGTCAGGTGCATCTGTTGAGTGGAGACGGACAATTGGTCCGGCATCTGGCACGTCTTCCGTACGCAGCATCGAACACGATTGTGATGCTTAGACGATCTATAAACAGTACCCGAGTTCACAGGGCAAGCACAGTCGTCGACCGTCAGATCAGACACAGGGCCGTGCACATCTCTACCACCAGGCGTGTGACAGTTGCAATGATGCCGTGACCCAGATCGCAGCCAACAGACAGCACATCAGACGTTGCCGCAGTCAACATTCTCCGGATTCCAATTCAATCCCAACAAGATGGAGGCAAGTGGCACAGTGCTGCATGTTTTGAATGCTACACACACGGTGCCTGTCTGCGCTGGGATCTACTCAAACCATTTTCGCTACTCCAGTTTCGTGAACGATTTGAGCAAATTGGCTCAAGCCTGTGCCCAATATTACACCACCTATTGGATCGAGCGAGTGAAGCGACATCACATCAGAACCCGTGCCATAAAGTCCCCAGAGCACACTGCTGCCATCTGGGGGCTACTGTCACTGGTGCGAGTGCGATTTGTTTAAATCTTCAACAGAAGACTTTCATCAGTGCAGCTGCCATCTCAGTCTGAGTCGCTGCTGTGGATCATTCAACTTGGTGTTGGGGCATCAATTTTGCCGTGACATCCACGAAGAAGCTCGTGCCTACCAGCCCAAGTCCTTCGGACAGTGCAGCCTGCCGCTGCACACCGCTGACTGTCTGCAACCTCAGGGTGAGAGCAAAGTTCTGCTGCCAGTTGCCAATGCCACGGAGCAGGCAACATCAACAACCGAGACTCCACTGTTCCCACCTTCACCGCCTCTGGCTATCAGGCGCAGACCGGAGACCGGATCAGGCCAGGATGTCATCACCGCCTTCCGGCAGAAGATCTCTGCAACCGTCATTACTCGTTTGGCACAAACAGCTCCGACGAGCGAAGCGACACCGGGGACAACTCGATAGGGCATCCCTCACACCAAGGTACTGGCAATCATTTTCTTCTCGTAAATTGTAGCAATGACTGATGCAATTCCTCAGGAGCCCGTTACTTACGACGGTCTCCCGGCGCTCGGTGCAAACATTGGAGCCTCTTTGAGTGGTCATGTTATGGGAAGATTTACCGACTGCGGGACAGCACCATTTGGGTCCAGAGTAAACAGTTCGACGGACAATCAGTAGCCTGGTTAAGTTACTGGCTGGATACGATGGAAGAACTTTTTAAAATCAGTCATTGTGATCACGATCTTACATTTCCCAAATGTTTTTAGGTGGCACTTGACGCCGTCATTGCACAACATCAAAAGCTGCAAAACATGGCCACAACTTCGGGAAGCAATGGTGACTGAACACGACAGGCTGCGAGATCCCGACGGTGTGCATGACAGACTGCGACGCATCTCCCAACGGACTAATGAGACTTTGAAACATTTTCTTGACCGACTGAACGACTTCGCCATTAAGACCTATGGACAGCACGTTGACGATCTCCCGGCGCGAATCCTCAAAGAGATCCTCATTCGCTTCCTTGTAGACGGTGTCATTGACAACCGTATCCGAAATGCGCTCATTCGCAGGAAATATGGCGAATGCCCTTGCGAATGCCCAACTTGAGTACCGTGTAATTCACCGGGTCAATTTCAAAGACAATGACGAGGATCAAGGTGAGCCAATGAACATTAGTGCCGTGAACGCCAAAACTGAACAGCAAAATTAGGTGAAAGAGCTCGCAGAAGCATTGAAAATGCTGGCTGTCAACATGCATGCCCAGCAACTCCCTCCGAAGTCGTGCCCAACT